>OZ023262.1:103140237-103267737 GCA_964006375.1 Tillus elongatus | reverse complement strand
CTTTTGTTTCTTGACTTTCAAGATGATGTCCGGTTTGAACACCGTATTCTTTGCAGGTGTTCCAGTGTAGTTCTGCTGCTCCCAAGTTGTGTCAGACCAACGTCTTCTCATTAGTATAAACAAAAACCAGTTAAAATGAATTATAACCATAAGAAACTTCGTAATGTTGAAACAAATAAATGAAATTGTATTGTAGGAACTACATTAATATCGAGGGGGAAATCACCGTGAATTTTAGTGTACATCATTGAGGAATTTAGTGGAATTTAGGTGAATTTAGTGGAATTTAATGGAATTTAGGGGAATTCAGAGGAATTTAGGGGAATTCAGAGGAATTTAGTGGAATTTAGTGGAATTTAGACGATTTTTTTTTATATTTAAGTGAATTTTAAGTGAAATATAGGTGAATTTACTTTATCTGCGCACGTATGCTCAGTAAGTTACAGGAAAAGGTAGGTAGAAAAGCAGTAAACTTATTTCGTAATAAGATATCGTGTACTATTGATATTCGCACATAATACGTTACACTACATGACATGGATGCTAGTCTCGGACGATATTGTAGCCAGAATAGGCCGAGGAGGTACATATACATAGTATAATTTCAAAAGTTTATTCTTAGCTCAGATAAAAACAAACAAAAAGTCTTGAGATAGTATTCTTAATTATGCCATTAGATTTATGAAAAAAGGTCTCAGTACCCTGATTAGCATACAAAATTGTATCCTGTTACAATATACACGAGATTCCATTCTGAATCGGTGTCAGTATGCATAAGACATAAACAACACTCAACACCGTCCTTTTATCAAATTTGATTTGACACTTTCCACAGGCGCGAACATCAGCCAAGCGCAGTGGAATCACAAAGTGAATATGTTGCGCGCGCAGTTAGCCACAGCCGAGTGGAATTGAGTCAACACCGACTCTACAAAGAGTCGGTGTTGATTGAGTGCTCTCAAGACAGTTGTAGTTGTCAACAGACATTCAAACGTTTGAAATTCCCGCAACGCTGCTCCACGCTGCTATTGGCTGATCAAATTAAGAGCTGCAACGCCATTGGCCGGCTACGTAATACGTTAGCACACCATTTCCCGTTAGTCGTTAGTATTACAAGCAGTTTGTAAGACAAGTGTTTCTTTTCGCTGGTGCAGTGCATATTCTGACATTAGTTAATAACGTAAATATCTATATAGGAAAGGTAATAAAAATTCAATGGGTTAACTAAATCTTATTTGTAAATAATATTCTATAATAACCACATGAATAACTTAATTTATTTCAACTTGAGATTTAATTTACTTGCTTGCCCTCTATTTGAGCAACTACTTTTGTTCAGTTGAACAAAGTAATAACAAACGTTATTCATGTGACTAAGATAAGATGCTATTAACTGTGAAGTCTAATGATTTTCAAGCGGTGGCGGCAGAGGCGCGCCAACAAATTATCACTGCTATGCATAAATTAATGTATATTTTTTGTTTGAATTCGACAGTGAGCATTAATAATACTTTAAATACATATCAGATACATATATCTACAATTGAACATACTGACAAATTTCTGTCGTTCCTCAAAAACACAATTCTTTGCCAATAAATAATTCTGTTATATTTTTTTAAAGCTGGCGGATATAATTTCTTATTAGTAAAGGAGGCACTTATTTGACATAGTTTCAGTAGCATTACTATGTTGCGTTTACTCACCATATAGGGTTTACCCCCAAAATTACTCGTACATATTGCCAGTTATTACTTTCAATTATTATCTATGGTTTTTTATTATTCACTTTTACTTCTTATTACTAGTTATTATTAATTACCTATTATTATCTTGTATTATCTTAATGACATTAAATTATCGAAATTTGAAAAGTAATTTATTGTACCTAGTATGTACCTAAAGTTCTGATCGATCACGCTTGATCGAATTCAAGTAAATCTAAGACATACATAAGTGACTAAGACAGTCTTATTTTTAGGCACGGCCGTTTTCTCTGCATACCCCAAAAGCATTACTCGTGATCCCACTCGCCCCCAAGTACGGAAGCCACCCTTAACCTGCAACCCTTACACTCAAAATTTCTCAAAAATTCGAAATATTTTGCTGAAAATTTTATACGGCAGAATATTCTTTCGGGACGTCTACTATACATTTCCCTTGGTTTCATGCAGCTCGCGTGTGCAGACCCCACCCTTAACCTGCTACCTTCAAATTAAAAAATGATCAACAGTTCTAAACATTTTGCTGAAATTTTTTTGTGTCACAATATTCTCTCAGAACGTCTTCTACACATCCTCCTTGGTTTCATATAGCTGAAAGGTGTGCAACCACCCTTAACCTGCAACCCTTATATTCAAAAATTCCACACAAATCATTTTGCAGAAAATTTTATAGGTGACAATATTCTGTCGCATACAATTTTCAGCGAAATGATATTTCGAATTTTTGAATGTAAGGGTGGCTTCCGTACTTGGGGGTGAGTGGGATCTCGTTGAATGCTTTTCGGGTATGAAGAGAAACGGTCGGAGCCAAAAATTAGTCTGGCTTAGTCAATTTTGAATTTCTTGGATTTTCTTGTATTCGATGAAGCGTGATCGATCAGAACTTCAGATACATCTAGGTACGTTATTTTGCGAGCGACACGCTCCTCGGCATTAGCCGGCATTAGCTGATAGCGATGTGTCTACTTATACTTATGGAGTTGATATATGGACATTTACCTGGTTCAATAAATACTGATTTTTTTAAGTTGCCATGATTGCTTGTTTTTGCATATTTTTGTATGTATTTTAGTTTGTAGGTATTTATAAAGCATTACAAACACGTTATAACTCCTCGCAACTCTCATTCTGCGTATTATTTGCCCATTTTAAACAGACGAATTTTAGTTAAGAATTAATCAGAGTTTGCAAAACGCTTTCCTAAACCAACAATAATTACTTATTCTCTAACTATATAAGCTAACAAAAATGTACATTATGAAATCCGACTAAATCATAATATACTATATTAAATATTATAGACTAATAAAAAAGAATTTAATTTATTTTCATCCTGAAAGATTATTTTGCCACAGTCATGTTGAATTTATAGAATATTCTTTGGACACTAGTAAATAAGTTCCTCGAGCCGCTACTGCTTTCCAGCGTTTGCTTTACTGTTATTATTGTTTATTAGTATTATTATTACAGAAGCTGCATACAATGAGTAATTCAAGAAGTGGAGAATTCGATATTTTCTCCAGAATAGAATCCAGAATGAACATCTATATTCCTCCATACCTAAAAAACATATTACAAGCATCTGGATATGATAGCGAGTTGGTCTTGAGAACTCTAAGTGAAACTGACTTTGAAAAAATTGAACAGTTTTCGAAGGAAGAGCTTCCAAATTACATTTCGCAGACCGATTATAAGGCATTTTTTGGACCCATTTTTTGCCAAAAGCCAGATCAATTCAAGATTGTGGAAGGTCATCGAAAGCTCCTCCTCGGAATTAAAGAATATTTAAATAGCTTCAACAAAAAAGATAAATTTACAATGACCTGTATTCAAAATGAAAGTAAATCTACGAACACTGAATTTACCCGGACCAGTGTGTGCAGTGCTTGTAGTACTCATGAAAACAATGAAGATGACAATAGAAAAAGCCAAGAAAGCAATACTCATGAAAACAATGAAGATGACAATAGAAAAAGCCAAGAAAGCAATGATTACAACATTACAGAAGAAAATGCGCATATTTACAAGAATATTAAAAAATGGGCAAAATCACAGTTCAGCGACAGTAACTGGAAGGATGTAGAATTTAAATTTGACAACATGAGAATTGAAACGCGAATAGGGTCCGATAACTGCAATTGTGAAATTACATGCTTTTGTCAGGAAAAAATAAAAATTAAGAAATTTTCTAGAAAAGGAAAATCACGCTGGATTTTCTCCAACTATCACACACATTTTCGATATAAACATATGCCTAAAGTAACAGATAAACCACAACAACCATCAAAAGATAAAGAATATCAACCAAAGATATTTTCGTACTTGAAATCTTCCGCTCAAGAGCATAATGCTGTTTTAGAAAATAAAATCTCAATTAAGAAAACGATTAAGAATGCACAGCCCGCGGCTCAGGCAAACCCTGATCGAATTAAAATACTTGACTGTTTAGTGTTTAAGCCTCCATTTTCTAATGACAATGCAAAAATCACCGAGCTGAAAAGTCAAGTTGAAAGTCAACCTACATTTTCTAATGTTAGCAATTACCAAATATGTGATGAAGAAATTCCCACTGAGTCTGATGTACCTGAATCGAGACCTGATTTGTTTAGTGTCAGTCACAATAATTCAACTAGTGACATTATAACTCCCAACTACGGTAAAGAAAATACAAAACTCAACATAAATGATGTTCCTATCTCAGTTGACACATACAACAACCTTTCCAAGTGGTCATCACTAAAATATAGTCGTTCTTAGAGAAAAAAAAGAAATAGGGAAAAATATTGCTCAAACCAAACTCTCATAACTGAATTTCTTCCAGTGGTCGAAAAAATAGATTTGATTTTCCATCAAAACCCGGAACTTGCAACTGTCATTAAAGAAAATTTAATGATAAATTATCCTGATGAAGTTGAAGATGAACCGACAACCTCAAGGAGTAGTCCAAAAAAGTTACTCGAACTATTGGTCAAAATTGCCACTGAAAATTCAGCGTCAATCCACAGTAATTCTTTTGGCGATAATTTTAAAAAGTTTGCACTATATTTATTTTATTTGGGTGGCAAATTCTATATGAGACCTTATGCTCAAACCTCAAGGATATTTTACCATCATTATCGACTCTCTATAGATACAGGAATAATAATAAAATAACTTTAGAAGAGGGAGCATTTAATTTTCAAGGATTAAATGACTTTTTAGAGAAGCGTGGACTTCCCAAAGTTGTATGGATCTCAGAGGATGGAACAAGGATAACGTCAAAAATAGAATATAATTCTAAAATGAACACGGTTATGGGATTCGCATTACCTCTTCGAAATGGAATTCCAAATAAGACTGCCTTTCTAGCAACTTCTGCCAAAAAAATTCAAGCGTATTTTGAAACTGCCAAACGTGCTGATTATGCCTATGTGGTGATGGCACAACCTTTGTGTCCAAAATCGCCGTCATTTTGTGTTGCGGTTTTTGGAACAGACAATAAATTTACAAATAAAGATGTTTCAATGAGATGGCAAGTTATGGTGTCAGAGGCAGCCAAATTTGGAATCAGAATAATGGGATTTTCATCTGATGGAGACACCCGTCTTCTTAAAGCTATGAAAGTTGAAGCTAATTTTAATCAAGAAATTGGAGTACCAAGTTGGTGTCACATAGATATTAACAAAAATGATTTGTGCTTTATACAAGACACTGTCCACATAGTGACGAAATTGAAAACGAGATTACTAAAACCAAATATTATATTGCCTATGGGAAACTTTGTTGTAGATATTAATCACTTACATATTCTCATAAAAATGTATGGAAAAGACAAGCATTTTTTGACGAAATCAGATTTAGTGTCTGAAGACAAAATGAATTACGAAAGTGGAAGAAAATTATGTCAACCAGAAATAATGACCATGTTGACTGAAATCCCCGACAGTGCCGCAATAGTTCAGTATTTAAAATTGATGAATTTAATGATTGGCTCATTTATCGAAAAACATAATAATTTGGAAACTAGAGTACATAAAATATGGTACAGTATATTTTTTCTTCGATTTTGGAGGAAGTGGATAATCGACCATCCTGAATATACCCTTCAAGATAATTTCATCACCCTCAATAGCTATACATGCATAGAGTTAAATGGACACATGCTTTATAAAATAATTAAAATATTTCAAAAAGATAGTGATCTGAAGGCTAATATGTTTTGCCCTTGGTTATTTAATAGTCAACACTGTGAAGCACTTTTTAGATCAGCGCGATCGATAACTTCGACATTTTCGACAGTGATCAACTTTAGCATTACACAGTTTTTAAATAGAATAGAAAGAATTTCTTTCATTAACTCTGTGGTGCATGATCTGCAACAGGAGTTCATATTTCCAAGAGAAAATAAAAAGAATAATAGGACAGACTTCACACCAATAACCTCCGAAGAAATCTTGGCGATAGATTTAGAGAAGGTTATAGATGAAGCTTTACAAGAAGCTTATAATGACATTAAATCACTCGGAATTGATTTAGATCTGACTGTTGGAAATACTATTAATTTAAAAATCGATATACCGGTTGATGAAACAGAAATTATCATAGATATAGATTCATATGATCATGTAAATATAGAGACAGAGCAAGAAAATGGGATGCTTTTAGAACAAGATTCGGTGTTACAAAATCGAAATGAAAACGACAATCACTTAGAACAAGACGTTGATCTTAAGGACTATTCATCACGAAAAATGGAACTATCAGAAAATAGCCCATTTTTAGAAGTTTTATTACCCAACAACAAAAGTGCAGTGATAAAAAAATCATCATATTGCTGGCTTTTGGAAGAAGGCAAAAATCGCATTAGCACAGACAGACTAAAAAGATTTCACTTAAACAAAATTCAAAATAAAAGAGAAAAAATGCGAGATGGTCCAGTAGAGAAGAAAAGAAAGACTTTGAAGAAAACTAAAAAACCCCAGAATAGCGTAGACGAAACCAAATACGACACAGACACGGGGACGGATGAGAGTTGGCACTATCAAAATTCAGGAGAAAGTGATTTGGATATCAACAACTCCGAAGTCGAATCAGAAGAAGAACTCAAGGTTTTCAAAATAGAAGAAGAAAAATATTACTCAATTTTTTATGATGACCAGTGGTTCATTGGTAGAATCGTTGGTAAAGAAGACCGAACGTTCGTTGTTAAATTTCTTAAGGAAAATCTCGATGAATTTATCTGGCCCAAAGTTGACGATGTTCAGCCAATACAGGAAAAATTCATATTTTACGGGCCTATAGAATTAATTGGTACCCATCCCTTCGAGCTAAAGAGAACAGATAGATTAAAAATATGCAAACTATACAAAGAAATGAAACGGACATAATATTTATTTTTTGTTAATTAATACAACTAGTATATATAGTAGAGAGATATGTTATGTTCTTATGTTTGTTTTTGTTTTATATTTTTACTGTTTTATGTTTATATATATATATATATATATATATATATATATATATATATATATATATATATATATATATATATATATATATATATAACGTAACAAATAAAGCTTTTGGAACGCATATTCAAATTTATTATGTATGATTCCCAAAGTCATTATACCTACTCAGAAATTCCTTGGAATGAAAGCATTCGTGATCTTTTTGTGCTCATCATTACTTATCGATTACACACTGTTTAAAAGAAAATTGATAGGATAAATAAGAATTAATTAGCATATGTATACAAGGGCGGATTTACGGGGGGGGGGGGGGAGGTAAGGGGGTAATTACCCCCCCCCCCCATGACGGGTTTGTCGTTTATTTTTCAGTGGTAGCGTGGAACGAAAAACAGCTAAATACATGACATAAAAAAAAGTTGTGTCTTTGTTACCCCCCCCCATGATTTGGACCTAAATCCGTCCTTGTATGTATACCTACCTATGATGATTATTTTTCCATAGAAACCTTGAAAATAACAATTTTATGATTATCAAATAGGTACGAACGTTTTTAGAATCATCATAGAAATTTTGAGTTAGATGAATTTCATATAATTCAGTGGAATTAAGTAGAATTTAGTGGAATTCAGTAGAATTTAGTGGAATTCAATGGAATTTAGTGGAATTCAATGGAATTTAGTGGAATTCAATGGAATTTAGTGGAATTCAGTAGAATTTAGTGGAATTCAGTAGCATGTATTGGAATTCAGTGGAATTTTTTATCAGAAGTGAATTTTAGTGTACACATTTTGGTAGGTGATTTCCCCCTCGATTAATATTAATGCTGTAAAAACATACAAAACATTTACAATGACGAAAGTAAATTTAAAAAAAATCCGATAGAAGCTGCGTTGATGTTATTATTATTATTATTCAAGCAGACCTAAGAGAATAATAAAAGGGGTGATTGATCGGCAGACTACCTTGTAAGCATGCTATAACATTAGCCATTTTTTATATTTTTCTATTGGTAAGATCACTGCATATTTAAGACGCAAACCCTCACCTAATTAATCTTCCATAGACTGACTAGACTTTCATGTTTCCTTTACAAACTGACGATTTTTGGAAGACCTGAATACGACTCATATGCGTTCAGGACATATGGATTTTGTATTCTAGTGTAACAGAATAGCTGATGTCAAATTGTGCAAAGTTTTCTTTTAGATGAGAAAAATTTAAAAAATCTTCGTTTGTTAGAGGGACAACAACAAACGGATTCTCTTTTCTTGTACCTCGGAGTACTTCCTCCGATTCTGAAGTAGAATACACTGCTGTTTTGATTCTTTGAAACTTTTCCACTACAGCGAAATTTCTATCGCTTGGCAGCATATTGTGTCCCACTTGTGGATACACATGGATCATATTTTTAGCCAACTGTCATTAAGAAAAATTCGCTAATAAAGAGGTCACGATGAAAAGCTTTTGGAAAAATTTCTTCAGATGAGCGCGATTTTGGATCGCTACAACCCAAAACCAAGGTCCGTTAAAAATTTATATATATATATATATATATATATATATATATATATATATATATATATATATATATATATATATATATATATATATATATATATATATATATATATGTGTGTGTGTATGTATGTATATGTACACAAGGGATAACTCAAAAAATACTAAACTGATTTCAATCAAACTTGGCAAAAATCTGTTTGTGCGAAAACAGAGGTCGAGTTCGTTAATCAGCCTTTATGCTCGAGTTTTGCCGGTGGAAAATCGGGAAATTTTTTCAAAACGCTATATTTTTTAAATTATTAAAGTGAGCCGAATGGAATTTTTCACATATACAGAGCATTCAAAGATCTTCTCATATATTAATTCTGAGGCGTTTCTCTCAACACAAATTTAAGTTATCCTGAATTAAAGAAATTTAAAGGCCTCGGCACGCTCCTAAATGTTTATTAAGGCGTTGTGTAATGTGCGTGGGAGCGGTTGACATAACGGATGTTTTCTTTGAATGTTGGAAAGCTAGAAAATCCGCCTATTAAATTAAAACAGCGAGAGTTGTCAGTTTCAAAATTTTATTACACAAACTTGGCAACTTTCCCTCGTTAGGAAAATTAACGGTAAAATTTATTTCTACAATTTATTTGTTATTCAAAAAACTATATGGTCAAATCGGCAGCTAAAGAGTTTAAGCCTGATTTTAAGTTGTGATCCAAACAATAACTAAATAAAAACCTTATAAGTTGAATAAAACCTTTACAATTATAACATTTTTTGTGAATTTAGTCTAGGGGGATTGATCTATAGATTTGGCATTCTGAAATGACCAACGAGACGATTCTTGGTTACGTGGTCAGAAATTAAATTGCTATTGGTTTGTTGTGTTATTTGCATTCTTATAGCAAATGGCGCGGTTTATGTAGCGTCATATGTCATATCAATTTATTTTAGGTTAATGAGAGAATAGGTTGTTTTTAGATTAATTATTTTAGTTTATATGAAAAGCTTGTGAATTAAATCATTGCTGGAAACAACAAAATTGTTTGATCATATTGTGAAATAAGTGAGTTGTCCAAAACCCTAACGTAGAATATACCACATATAAACGTGACGTGTAATAATAACTAAAATAACATTTAACGTTTGTCAACAGTATTGGTAAAGTGTTTGCTGTAGACGTTATATGGTAGTTTTTTTTTAATTGTCGATATTACAAAAATAAAATCGACAATTTTAAGAAGACAACACTAATAATAGCTGTTATTATATTCATATGTATCTTTAATTTCCTGAAAAAATTAACATTTTTCATTGTCAGGACGCATACCTAACCCCTTTTTTATAAATATAACAAAACTTGAATTATAGAAAAGCCTAAAGAAACAACTTTAAAATTCTATGTTTACGTTATTGTTTTATAATAAAAGCATTTTTGAGAGAATTACAGTTGTAAATCTTAAAGTGTTAACAATAATATTGGTAAATAGGGACAATGTACCATATTTTACCAACATAACTTGTTTGAAAATGTACAAAAATTTTCCGAAAATAAACTTAAAACATTTCCAACAAAACTCGTTTCCTAGCTGACGAACCTTAGGTTAATAGCAAATTGCGTTATTGAATTTTAAAGCGTTTAATGAAAATTCGCTACTAAAACGCACTTACTGCGTCTCGATTTTTTTACAAACATGCATCACATTTCGATGAAAAATGCAAAAATGCAATAAGAAATGTTCAAAAAAAATGTAGGTATCACCAACGACTTATGGGCCATCCTGTGGTTGTCAAAATAATTTTCTAAGATGCAGTTCAAAACACCCTATAGGTAACGTATATAATTTTTTCTCGTATCTTGCATAATAACAATTATATTGAGCTTTACCGTACAAATGCGTCACACTGTATATATGTATATACAGCAAGTAAACGCGGATATGGATTCTAGGGGGCCTACTTTGCGCTCATTTGAAGAAATCTTTTATATATATATATATATATATATATATATATATATATATATATATATATATATATATATATACATATATATATATATATATATATATATATATATATATATATATATATATATATATATATATATATAGTTTATTGTTATATAAATAGTACAAAGCATCTTACAAATAAGTCTAAACTTGTGACTGCAAATGATGCAATTTTGACTAAATTTTAATCTAAATGTCAATTGTTCTAAAGTTCTGTCATCTGATTTCTAATCTCCAAAATTACCTCACCTCATTATGTACCATTACAATTTCTAGAAATATGGATGGTACTTGAAATCAGTTTCTTCATTTTAATCAAAAATTTCTATATTTTAAAACTTGACTCAAATTAAATTCTTATATATAAAAATTGAAACTGTTCCCGGATATGGGTTCTAGGGGTCCTAGTTCGCGCTCATTTGCAAACAATTTTTCAAAATTCAAAAGTCGAGATCTCCCCATTAGTGAATTTTTTCTACGAAAATTTACTAAAATGAATTATAGTCTTTGATTCTAGAATACTGTGGTCCAGGCAAGCGCAGTTGTAATGTTTGTAAATAATGCTATCACAACGTTTGTTAAACCGGCGTTCCATTCATTTGTCTTGAGCGGTATTTTTACCGCTCACTGCAGTGTTAAAACGAATGGTATTTCCTTACTATTTTAAACACATGGGTGGGGGACTGTATTGTATACCAATACAGCTGTGTCGAGTGAAGTTGTTCGGAAATAACAACGCACATCTAACCCGAATTCATTCCCAGTTGCTATTGACCTACTCATATTTTCTGAATGAAGACGTGGTGCCGACTTCATTCCAAGTCACTATTAACCGACTATTTATGAAATCAAATAAGTAAATTAAATCGATTGTCATAACATATGTAGTGTATTAAGACTAAGGGAAAAAGAAATAAAACATATTTAACTGTGCACATTTTAATTATATTTTAGGGTGTGCGGCGCACACCTAGCTCACTAGGAGAAATCGCCACTGATGGACTGTATTCTTTGAAGGGTCTGTACAGAAATTCTGTTGACTGCATTCCTGATTTTTACCTTCAATTCGTCCAGACTATTCACTCTTGATGCGTAAACATCGTCCTTTATTGTCCATTATATTGAAAAGTCCAATGGGGTCAAATCGGGCGATCTTGGCGACCATTCAACTGTACCTCCATGGCCAATCCGATTTCCGTAAACACCTACAATTGGCAACGTTTGTAATCAAGTTATCTTCGGAATATTGTACAGGGATGAAAAGACTATTATGTGTACGTATAGAATGGCTTGCCCTGAGTCTATTGAATGCAAAATATTCATATCGTTACATTTTAAAAGATTGAGGTTATGTCAACAGATTTAACAGTTGTTGTGAAATGTAGATATCCGTGACATATTCAGAAGCGGGGTGTCCAGTTGGTCAACTTTGTCCATTTAACCGACTTGGTAGCTTAAATAATAACGAAGATAGCTATTGTTCCCGATTTCCGTAAACACCTACAATTGGCAACATTTGTGATCAAGTTATCTTCGGAATATTCTATTGGGATGGAAAGACTATTATGTGTACATATAGAATGGCTTGCCCTGGGTAGATTCAACGCAAAATATTCGTATCGTTCCATTAAAAAAAATATGAGGTTATGTCAACAGATTTGACAGTTGTTGTGCAATCTAGATATCCGTGACATATTCAGAAGGGGGGTATCCAGTTGGTCAACTTTGCCTATTTAACCGACTTCGTAGCTTAAATAATAACGAAGATAGCTATTGTTCCCGATTTCGGTAAACCCCTACAATTGGCAACGTTTGGGATCAAGTTATCTACTGTATATTGTACTGGGATGGAAAGAATATTATGTGTACGTATAGAATGGCTTGCCCTGAGTCGATTGAACGCAAAATATTTGTATCATTCCATTTAAAAAAATTGAGGTTATGTCAACAGATTTGACAGTTGTTGTGCAATCTAGATATCCGCGACATATTCGGAAGCGGGGTGTCCAGTTGGTCAACTTTGCCTATTTAACTGACTTCGTAGCTCAAATAATAACGAAGATAGCTATTGTTCCCGATTTCCGTAAGCACATACAATTAGCAACGTTTGGGATCAAGTTATCTTCGGAATATTGTACTGGGATGGAAAGACTATTATGTGTACGTATAAAATGGCTTGCCCTGAGTTGATTGAACACAAAATATTCATATCGTTCTATTTAAAAAAGTGAGGTTATGTCAACAGATTTGACAGTTGTTATGCAATCTAAATATCCGTGACATATTCTGAAGCGGGGTATCCAGTTGGTCAACTTTGTCCATTTAACCGACTTGGTAGCTCAAATAATAACGAAGATAGCTATTGTTCCCGATTTCCGTAAACACCTACAATTGGCAACATTTGGGATCAAGTTATCTTCGGAATATTTAAATGGGATGGAAAGACTATTATGTGTACGTATAGAATGGCTTGCCCTGAGTAGATTGAACGCAAAATATTCGTATCGTTCCATTTAAAAAAATTGAGGTTATGTCAACAGATTTGACAGTTGTTGTGCAATCTAGATATCCGTGACATATTCTGAAGCGGGGTGTCCAGTTGGTCAACTTCGCCCATTTAACCGACTTTGTAGCTCAAATAATAACGAAGATAGCTATTGTTCCCGATTTCCGTAAACACCCTATATATATATATATATATATATATATATATATATATATATATATATATATATATATATATATATATATATATATATATATATATATATATATATATATATATATATATATATATATATATCACACCGATAACTCAAAAAATAATGATCAAATTTGGTGAGTACCTTCCTTTTGCAAGTGGCTTGGATAAGTTCGTTAACCAGAAAAATCTGCTCAGTTGAAATAAATTAAACAATGATTTCTTTTAATTAGACAGACGGATTGCCCCTATCAGTGTCAGTTCTGAGCTGACCTTAAATGTATGGAATTTCGACCACGAAATTATAATGCATGTTTGTAAGAAAATAAATCCGGGACTCAGTAAGTGCGTTATGATAGCGAGTTTTTATTGAATGCCTCAAATTTGAATAGCTCAATTTGCTATTAACCTATATGGTTCGTTGGCCAGGAAACTACTTTTTTCGGGAACATTTTAAGTTTATTTTCGAAATTTTTATGTACATTTTCAAACAATAACGTTATTTTGATGAAATATGGTACAATATTTCTACTATATATGTTATACTGGTAACCAAATTTGATGTCTGTTTTCTTAATAAAAAAAACGCCTGGACGCAGCAAGTGCGTTATGGTAGGGAATTTTCATAGAAACTATCTGGCACAAATTATTTTATTATAACTTTTTTTTCTTGTAACATATAAATCTAAATTTTGGTGTATAGTTTACTTTTTTATATCGTAAACCTACCTACCAAATTTGGTTATCATCGCTTTTTTATTTTTTGAGATAAAAATTTTTTGAAATAGATTAAACAATGATTTGGCTTAATTTGACAGACGGATTCCCTCGGTCAGTACCAGTTCTGAGCTAACTTTTAATGTATCGAATTTCGACCACGTAATTATAATGCATGTTTGTAAGAAAATAAATTCGGGACTCAGCAAGTGCGTTATGGTAGCGAATTTTTATTGAATGCTTCAAATTTGAATAGCTCAATTTGCTATTAACGTATAAGGTTCGTTGGAATGGTAGACTGAAGATCAACCCAGGCTTCAGGGGCCACTGCAAAATTCAGGAGATCGTGAAGGAGCCCATGCTTGAAATTAGGTCAGACTTCGCGAGCCCGCGAATGTGCAGGGAAAACAACTTTACAGTGGAAATCCCCGATCGCGAGGCATGGCGGGAGGAGACGCCGGGCATTCCACGGGACGCGCTCGTCTGGTTCACGGACGGATCCGGTGGGGAGCGTGGGACGGGGGCAGGTGTTTACTCGGAAGGACCGAGGGTAAGTCATAGTATTTCCCTCGGAGCCCATGCAACGGTGTTTCAGGCCGAGATGTACGCCATCCTGCACTGTGTGCGGGAGAACAAGAGGAGGGGCTACACCAACAAGCGGATCCTCATAGCCACAGACAGCCAGGCAGCCCTTAAGGCACTAAGTAGCCCACGGGTAAATTCCTGGCTGGTGAGTGAGTGCCGAGACGAGACGAGCGACCTGGCTGGGCAGAATGAGATGACCCTCATCTGGGTGCCGGGCCACTCGGGGGTCAAAGGCAATGAAGAAGCTGACAGTCTCGCGAAGAGAGGGTCAGCAGAACCATTTATGGGACCAGAACCGGCTCTGGGCGTGTCAAAGAGCACTGCCAGGGGAGCCATTAAGTCCTGGGTCAGAAACAAACACAAGGTGTACTGGGCGGACTGTCCAGGGCTCAGACATGGGAAGTTAATAATTGACGGACCCAGTTCAAAGAGAGCTGTGGAGCTGCTAAACCTTAGCAGAGGACAGCTCAGAAACACAACAGGTCTCTTGACGGGACACATGGCCGTCAAGAAACACCTGCATAAAATGGGGCAGTTCGAAGGGGACCTCGCATGCAGACTCTGCGGCGAGGGGGAGGAATCAGCCCAGCACATCTTGTGTGAGTGTATAGCTCTGGACCGGAAAAGACAGCTGATCTACGGTCACTCTAGACCGGAGACAGAGCAATATAAAACTTCACCCTACCAATCGCTGTGCAGACTAGTTCAAGGCACAGTGATTTTGGAATGGGTGGAGTAAGACTAAGGGTATGCACAATCAACCAAGGGTTGCGGTGCTATCGGGGCGGCAAGGCCGCGGACGATCCCTGAGGGGAAGAAGAAAAAAAGGTTCGTTGGACAGGAAACTAGTTTATTCGGGAACATGTTAAGTTTCTTTTAGAACATTTTTTGTACATTTTTAAACAGTAAAGTTATTTTAATGAAATATGGTACATTTTTTCTACTATATATGTTATGCTGGTAACCAAATTTCATGTCTGCTTTCTTAGAAAAAAACACATATTTGCTATTTAAAACATTTTAATGAAACTTCACTATCATAACGCACTTGCTGCGTCCAGACTTTTCTATTTTGATAATTTGGCAGGTACATTCCGTTTGTAAATAATTAAGTTTTTTCTGGAAAACTTTTGTAACTTTGATGAAATTTGTAATACAATTTTTTAAAGCCACTTTCAGGATTTACATATATGTACCAAATTTCAATTTTCTAGCTCCATAGAATATAGAAATTTCTTCAAGTAATCGCTTACTGGGGCCTCTAAAACCAATCTTCAAGATCCATTCAAATTTAAAGAATTAGTTTCAATAATATACCTTACTACAGTGTACAATTCTTATGAAAATTCACTACTGTAATGCACTTGCTGCGTCCCGAACTTTATCTCAGGTTCAAGTGGTAACGTATATGGCGAGAAAGTTATTTTGTCCGTCAAAGGCTTGCTTCTATTGCTTTTTCTCAGCTTTACTATTATACAACATCCTTTGTAATTGTTTTGGCATGTCTTCCCACAGCACTATGTCATCAGCTTACTTTATGCAATGCAACCACTGTCAATTTTTGTCTTGTTTCCTGCTCTCTTTTGCTTTGGATTATTTATTGGATTTATTTTATGAATACACTGAAGAAAAATGCCGATATATATCTTGCTTGCCTCATTCTTCAATTTCAATGCTTTGTAATGCTTCTTTCTTTGGGTGCTCGGTTAGCTCAGTGAAGAGATTTTTTGGTTATATCTATTTATTTAAAATTCCTAAAAGATATAAAATTATTGACACTATTGACACTTTGTACAATATAAAATAGTGCTCTAAGTGAATATTAGAACCTGTGATGAGCACTGATAAGCACCAAATTAGCGTCATCGGAGGATGAATAATTTTAAATATCTTATATCCATAGCTCTATTAGCGAATTTTTTTTTAATTCGCTTATGGGGAGATCTGTGTTTATATATATATATATATATATATATATATATATATATATATATATATATATATATATATATATATATATATATATATATATATATATATATCCGACCGATAACTCAAAAAATAATGGACCGATCTTGATAAAATTTGCGGAGTACCTTCCTTCTGCAAGTGGCTTGGATAAGTTCGTTGGCCAGGAAAATCGGACCAGGTTTTCCCGGAAAATTTTGTATTTTCTTTATAAAAAAATTCATATCTCCAGAAATAACAAAGTAAGGGCAACCAAATTTGGTATGCCTGTTTGTATTGCAAAGAGTGAACTCTGTACCAAAATTTGGGTCCCTAGCTTTAAAGACAAAGAAGTTATGGGCAGTTAAAGCAACAAATTTTGGAGTTTTCCTCAAAACGTCAAACTCGCAATATTAAACGTCAAAATTGGCAATGTTTAGGCAAAGAATGTGAAACAAATACCGTTTGTGAAAAGAAAATGTTGCAAGAAGAGTGTTCTGCAAAGCCTTAAGTTTCAGATTCAACCGTCATTGCCCTGTTACCAAAATATTTACAGAATATCCATTTCAAATAGACCCTTTCTCTGATGCTTTGGCTGTCAGTTTAGTTAAGTTTGGTGGCTTATTGGATATTTATTTGTAGGTTTAGTGAAGTTTATGGTTTAACGGTCTATTATTTTTTTTAGCTTATTATCGTAAAACAAATTTGTTAATGCATTTTTGCATTTTTTATCGAAATATGATGCATTTATAAGAAAAAAATCTGGACGCAGTAAGTGCGTTTTGGTAGCGAATTTTCGGTAAATTTGCAGATTAGCTCCCGAACGCTTTTCAAAAAACTGTTTTCAGAAACCTGCCAAGGGCCCGCCCTGGATCCACAAAACCCAAGAAAAATGTCTTGTTCATACCCCCCAACGAAGTAACCGGACCAGGAGTGAATAGGGGTGCTGGGCGGGGTGGCTAGTAAAAAGGAAATATGAGCAGAAAATGCGAATAAA
The DNA here is from genome assembly GCA_964006375.1 of Tillus elongatus. NCBI lineage: Eukaryota > Metazoa > Arthropoda > Insecta > Coleoptera > Cleridae > Tillus > Tillus elongatus. The sequence goes on along the minus strand of OZ023262.1, from coordinate 103,250,098 downwards.
ACGGGCTTGAAAGTTGTATTTTTCACATCTTGAAGCTATATACCCCATAAACCTTGCCTACCCCGCACAGCACCCCTATCCCCGCAAAACATTTCTTGTTTGCACTCCCCAAAGAAGTTACAGGACCAGGAGTGAGTAGGGGTGTATAATTTTTTAAGCTAATTTTCGTAGAACAAATTCGTTAATGCATTTTTGAATTTTTCATCGAAATATGATGCGTTTGTAAGAAAAAGATCTAGACGCAGTAAGTGCGTTTTGGTAGCGAATTTTCGGTAAATTTGCAGTTTAGCTCCCGAACGCTTTAAAATCACTGTTTTCAGAAACCTGCCTAGCACGCACCCCCCCTCCCCCCCCGATCCACAAACCCCAAGAAAAATTTATTGTTCACACTCCCCAAGGAAGTTACGGGACCAGGAGTGAGTAGGGGTGCATTTTTTTAGCTAATTTTTGTAGAACAAATTCGTTAATGCATTTTTGCATTTTTTATCGAAAAATGTTGCGTTTGTAAGAAGAAAAAAAAACTGGACGCAGTAAGTGCGTTTTGGTAGCGAATTTTCGGTAAATTTGTAGTTTAGCTCCCAAACTCTTTTCAAAAAACTGTTTTCAGAAACCTGACCCCCCCCCTGGATCCTCAAACCCCAAGAAAAATTTCTTGTTTACACCCCCCAAAGAAGTTACGGGACCAGGAGTGAGTAGGGGTGCATAATTTTTTTTAGCTAAATTTAATAGAACAAATTCGTTAATTCACTTTTGCCTTTTTTGTCGAAATATGATGCGCTTGTAAGAAAAAAATCTGGACGCAGTAAGTGCGTTTTGGTAGCGAATTTTCGGTAAATTTGTAGTTTAGCTCCCGAACGTTTTTCAAAAAACTGTTTTCAGAAACCTGGACCCCCCCCTATGGATCCTCAAACCCCAAGAAACATTTCTTTCTTACACCCTCCACAGAACTTACGGGACCAGGAGTGAGTAGGGGTGCTGAGCGGGGTAGGTAGTAAAAAGGAAATATGAGCTGAAAATTCGAATAATGTCTTTTTCACATCTTGAAGCCATATTCCCCTTAAACCCTGCCTACCCCGCACAGCACCCCTATTCACTCCCAGTCCCATAACTTCCTTGGGGAGGTGAGAACAAGAATTTTTTCTTGTGGTTTGTGCATCCAGGTGGGGTCCTAGTAATGTTTCTGAAAACAATTTGTTGAAAAGCGTTCGGGAGCTAATCTGCAAATTTACCGAATTTTCATTAAATCCTTCAAATTTCAATAACTCAATTTGCTATTAACGTAAGCTTTGTTGGATAGAAAACCAACATTTAAGTTTATTTTCGGAAAATTGTTGTATATTTTCAAACCATAAGTAATTTTGATAAAATATAGTACATTGTTTCTACCACATAGGCTATACCGGTAATCAGATTGATGCCTGCTCGCATTTGCTATTTTTTTTTTTTTTTTTTCATAAAAACATTTATTAATTCCAAATTTACACTCTTACACTTTAATTTTTTTTTACCAATTACTCATAGCTGATTGAAACCTTTCTCCATTAAAAACAAAATGGTATAAGAAAACAGATAATAATAAAATTTACATGTCTAAAAATAAAATTAAAAACAAAATAATTTCCTACTAAATTCCCCAATTGATCCATTCGCTATCTTGTTGAATCTGTCCTTCCTTAAAATTCTTTTTAAGTCTTCTAAGTTACCATCTGTTTCCATATTCACATAGGTCACGGCACACAAAAACCACATCCACACATTTTTATCTGCATTCTTTTTGAATTCCCTACATAATTCACTGTAAATATTTTCCTCCATTTCTATTCTGAATTTTTTTAAGAGTTTAAGGCTCAGCCAAATCCAGTTTACTTTTTGTCTAAAACACCCATTTAGTCTGTGTTTATTTGTGTCTACCCTGCCACAAGAATCACAAATATCTTCAGTTATTATGTTATGCCTTTTCATCTTTTCTTTCGTTGGATATACTTCATTCACGTATTTGTAGACTGCCGATTTCCACAAGGTTGGTATACATGGAGAATTTAGATTTTTCCACAGTAAATTCCAATTAACATTATTGTGTTTAGTCTCAATTTTTGGTTGGATACTTCTTTGACTCAGTAGATTTTTATAGATTTCCTTTGTAAGAAGATTAACGTTCTTTATAATATTAAGATCACCAATTTTCTTGCAGATATTTTTATAACATTTCATGTTACGACCTAAAAGATTTATGTTTCCGAATATACAATTTACCAAAGAATCATGCCTAATGTTACCGTTATCGCTCCATGACTGGTACTGGGTGCGTATAAATAAAGCATCAGCCTTGTCTTCTATACAAATTAACCCAACTCCACCCTTGTCTGTTGGTAAATATAATTGCGGACGTTCAATTCTGTAAAGAGACCCATACCATAAAAACCTGCCTATAGTTTGTACCACTTTCTGACTATATTCTCTACCTAATGGTAGAATTTGAGAAACGTACCACATTTTTGATAAGACGAAAACATTGACGTACCATGTTTTCTTATATATGTCTAAGAACTGCAGTTTGCTGTTAATTAGTGTTGTTTCTATGTTTCGCACAATTTTTTCCCAGTTCTTCTTGTATGTATCAGTGCTACTTCTTGTGAATGTTACTCCTAAAATTTTGACTTCATCTACAATCTGGACTGTGCTGCTGGCTGCTCTACAAATATCGGTATTTTTATTTTGGCTTAATACTAATATCTTTGATTTGGCTTGATTGAGTTTTCCATTTGAAGATTTTTCGTACATTTTAATGATGTTTCTGAGACATGTTAAATCGGTTGCATTTCCTATAAAAACGTTCACGTCATCAGCATACGCAACAATTTTATGATTTTGGTTATTTATTTTTAACCCGGTAAGTCTACTCTTACAAAGCCTCACGAAAGGTTCTATTGTCAAAGAGAATAATAGACTTGATATCGGACAACCTTGTCTAATTCCTGAATATGTGTATATGAAATCCGTAAGGTAGCCATTAACCATCAATTTACACCGGCTGATATTATATATCTTTTTGAGTGCACCGATTATTTTTCCGGATACACGCATTTTTTCAAGAATTTTCCACAGGTATTCATACGACACTCTATCGAAAGCATGCTCGAAATCCAAACTCACTATGGCACCGCTAAAATTGTTTTGTGTTTCACTTTCTATAATTGTATCTCTTATTATCATTAAATTACTAAAAATGGATCTCTTCATCCCACAGCTCTGTTCTGGTCCTACCATACCAGCTGTAAATTTTTCAAGACGTTTTTCAAGGATTTTCATATATATTTTATAGTCCGTGTTTGTCAGTGTCACTCGTCTATAATCTTCCAGTTTACTTGGTTCATTAACTTTGGGTACAAGGATCATTATGCCGTCAACAAATGATGACGGTGGCGAAATTCTAGCTTCTAGTAGTAAATTCATTAAATTTAAGAGTTCCTTCCGTATTGTCTCATAAAATGTCTTATAAAATTCATAACTAATTCCATCCAGTCCTGGTGTTTTCTTATTGGCCAAATTTCTGACAATTGAATACAATTCCTTTTCAGTAATCTCTTCTTCCAAAACCTTCAAGTCATTATTATCAATGTTAATAGCTGTTATTTGTGTTAGAATTTTCTCACATTGTTTGTCATCTATTGTTGTTGGTGCGAATTTCTTTTTTGTACATTGTGTAATATATTGTAGGATTTCTGTGTTAGAATTTAGCATTTCATTTTCGTCATTTACAATCGAGTCTATCACCAAAGCTCTATTTCTTTTTCTAGTTCTCACTATGTCATAAAGATTATTTCTATCGGATATAGTATCCATAAATTTGTTCATGTGTTTTTTATTTATTTGCTCTTCCTTTATTTGTCTAATCACTGTTTTCATTTCTCTGAATTCTATCATACTTTCTCGTGAATTTACAATTTTATTTTTTAGGCTGTACAAAATTTCATAGTAAAAACTTAGCTTTGTTTTGACATCTATCGCCTCTTGTATTTCTTTACTTTTACAATAATTTTTAACACCAGGTTTAAAAACTTCAAACCACCAGCTTACAAAATTCTCTGTATATTTTTTATGGTTTTTTAAACGTTTTATTTCATTCTCAAATTCTTCATTGGCGGTTTTGTCATTAAAAGTTGTCGGCTTCATTTTCCAGTATCCATAGCCATGTTGTAATCTGTTAAGTTGAGGCATTTTCAAGGTAAACAAGAGGGCATGATGGTCCGAAAAACTGGTAGGATAAATTTGACAACTGTGTATTAATGAAATGTGTTCCTTGGAAATGTAAGCTCTATCAATTCTTGAGGCACAATTTTCCCGCACATAAGTATATTCTACATAGTTTCCATGAATTACTTCCCAGATATCCATTAATTTCAACCTATTAATAATGTTTTGAAGCGGTTTGCATACATTAGAGTTTCCTGTTGTATCTTTCTGTTTTATCGTACAGTTGAAGTCTCCCAGTAAAACAAAAGGCCTAGAAAAATCTAAATAATCTGTCAATGTTCTCTCAAAGAAATTAATTCTCTCTCGGTACTTCTGCGATCCAGATGGTGCGTAGATATTGGTATAATTGATGTTGTCAACCGTTAGGGATATAACTCTACCACATTCACTAAAATTGATGTTTTGGACATTAATACCTCTCCTATAAATGACTCCGGTTCCTCTAGACCCTTCATTGGAATTAAAAATATATTCAAATCCCGGCCAAATCGTCATAAAACTTGTGTTAACTTCTTGCAAGAAGACAATATCTACAGAATGATTTTTGATCAGATCTCTTAACAAAGCAAATTTAACTTGTGACTTACTGCAGTTAATATTAATAGACACAACTGTTTTTAGAATATTCATTGACTTACTGTGTATATCTATAATTTTCCAGAGACTTATTCTTAGGGATATGTAGCTGCTGCTCCATTTCTTGTCTTCCTGCTTCATTATTCCTATTTTCGCGACTTTTGTTTACATTTATTTTCAAGGGTGGAATTTTCCTACTCTCTTCTTCACTTGATGTTTCATTTTTGTGTTTCTTTCTCTTTTTGGTCTCTGATTTTTCTTTTCTGTTCGACTGCTCTTCCTCTTCGTTTACATCTGGGATGGGTATTATATCTTCATTATCACTAGTGTCCATTGTCTGCGTTGTCGTTCCATTTTTATTTGTGTCAGTTTTATTCAAGCTTTCATCGACCGCACTTACTCTAGTGGGAAGTGGTGATAAAACCGGCAAGCTTGCTTTCTGGAAGAGCTCTGGAAATTCTAGTAGATTCACGACTGGGGCAGGTGGTCTTCTGATATTCGAAATTCTGTTGACTGCTTTCCGCGGGCAGTCCTTTCGTAAATGACCAGGCTCGTCACATATCATACATGTTCTAATTTGTCCTGGGTACGTCACCAGACTAGTGCATCCACCAATTTTTAAATATGAAGGCACTCTTGTTCTCATAGTCATGATGATTGTACGAATCCCATTTTCACAATCATAAAATCCATCGCTTTCTTTCCACTTTTCATTGCGAATACTTTTAACATTTCCAAACTCTGTCAATTTTTCTTTGATAAACTTATTTTCTAGTTCGATAGGAAAATCATAGACTCTGACCATAATGTCGTCAGAATATTCGGTAACATATACTTCGTAACTGCTGCCATCTTCATCCACAAAACTTAAGCCACTTTCACCCTTTCTTATCGCCTTTTCTACCAACAAACTCGTTGTTACTTTTATATAGACTTTCCCTCGTATATGGTCTGTTTGTATACATTGCACCTGGTCTACAGTGAATTCAAATTGTTCTTTTATAAACCTATGTATAGCTATATTCTGCGGTTTTTTCTTGGAATTGCTGAAATCCAAAGCAATTGTATTTTCCCTTTTCATATTCATTTTTATTCGTTTCAGTATAACTTGGATATACAAAACTGTATCCTGTGATTAAATATCACAAGATTACCGTATAGGAAAAACTGTATGCGATATCCTATCTCCAGCACGTCTACTCCGCACAAGATATCACAAACAACTGATTAAAAACATTTTTATGAAAATTCACTTTCATAACACACTTGCTGCATTTAGACTTTTGAAAAATGTTTGCGTCCCGAGATTTTTATATTCTTCTGCAGGTAGTCGGTCACTAACGATTTAGGGAGGTTCAATGGCACCAAAAATAACATATTTCGTTTGGCGGAAATATCTATTCTTTTATTATCTATCGGACGTACTTATGCTGGTATTGATTTTGCAAAGTAATCTATCAGGAGACTACCCATTCATTCACTTCTTATTATATTTAGCAATATATATATATATATATATATATATATATATATATATATATATATATATATATATATATATATATATATATATACACTTTCGAAGGCGTCTAGCTGTTCTGGTTGCCTAACATTTTTTATTAATTTTAGATTCTCCTCATTAACGTGGTGATTATTATCCCAAATATGTCGGGCGACGGAAGATCTATCTATTGTACCGTATCTTAATTCGCAAGGACAAGGATAGGATTTTTGTAGATTTCTTTGGTTACAGCCTAGCCAGTGGATGGTGAATATTTGCGTGCCTTTTTGTGGGTGAACGATCATGTCAAATTTTTGCATTGTCACAGCGTTCTTTTCCGCTTACCATTTCAATATAATCCTGCTCTCTTCGTTATATAAAACAATATTTTCCAGTCTACATTATTGGATAACTTTTCAGGTCTAAAAAGTTTTAATGGTTTATCTACTCTGCACAAGCATCCAGAACCGTTATTAGGTTTGAGAGTTGCTCGCGTCTGTTCCGAATCACCGTAACCGTCACAAATAGACATAACCTAAAATTTAACAGCTTATCCTTTATCCGTCTCATCAACTAGAATTGTTTTTATATGAGGGGTTTGTACAATAGTAATTTCATCAGACTAATGAACAATACGGCCACTTGCCCAGGAACCGGTCCCGTCGGACGTTGCGCAACTTCATTTAAATAACGCCGACACGTATCCAAAACGGCTCAACTATTGCGTTATATGATTTTAGGTAATCTATTGGCAAGTTCAAAGAAGTCTATTATGTGAAGTGTATTTTTTTTTAGGTTTCATGTGAACGATATTCTCAAAAACCTGGAGGATTACTTTGAAGTAAGCAACTCATTGGACAAGGAATATGTTTTAGTTTCACCAGCGGAACTTCCTGATGGTTATGAATCTGAAATGACAGACGCTGCTACTGATAGTGACACCGACAGTGATATAAGTAGATTGTGTAAGTATCCCTTTAATTTTCAAGTGTCCATGAGTCTGCTAAAAAAAGTAATTTATCTGTTTGTTCCGTAAGAATACTTTTTTATCAACCAAATTATTGACAAATCAGATAACCACTATCATGTGATAGACATTTTGTCTTACGTAAGTATTCTATTCCATTATCATTTCCTAATCATATTTATTCTTATAATTCTTTTTCCTTTCTTTAACGTCGTCCATTTCTACGACTATGGCCAATTACCTTATTATCCTGGAAACATTACCGAATTCCTTCCTTTCTGTAAGGGGGGTAGGGATATTATACGTGCTCAACATCGCGTGGTGTACGATACTGACGACTTAACACCCCCCCGAAGGACGAAACGTGCGGTCATTCAACTTGCTCAAACACAATGCCACAACCTCGGTTGGTGTTACTTTACAGTATGTAGTGAAAAACAAGTTGACATTTGTACTAGGAATTGAACCTGTGATACTTGGGTCCAGATGCACACGTTCTTACCCCTGGACGATCGAGGCTGCTATTCATATAATTTGCAATTATATTCATACATATATATTATTTACACTTTTATATTTTCCTGATCTTTAATATTAAATTGAAATTGTATGAAAAATGTTTCTTAATAAGAAAATACCCAAATTACTATTTTATTTGTGTTGTATTGTCATTAATGTCAATGTTAGGACCACTCTTTAGCTGTCAGTGAATTTTTTCCAAAAAAAGTAAAAAGTCTACACAATTTATAGATAAACTGCTTACCTGATGGCCATATATATATATATATATATATATATATATATATATATATATATATATATATATATATATATATATATATATATATATATATATATATATACAGGCTGGCGCATTGAAAACGAAACAGTCCGATTTGCGTCCAGAGAATTTTTTTTTTTTTTAAGAAACGCTGAAACACGTCAATTTTAATATTGAGGGGGACATGTTTTGACATAAAACTCAACTTTGTCACATCAACCCTTTAAGAGTGGTGATAACAACCCTTATATTTTAATTATCAAGTGTTACATCATTTGAAAGCTCTTTCTTTTCTGAATTCAGTACACTAATTTTTTTTGGAAGTTTTATCAACTCGTTTAAAAATTATTTAGAGTTCACTGCAAGAACGTATTCCATTCATTGTGATAAGAAATGCACTAATTAGTCATTTTTTCGTTAAAAAAACAGAAAAAAAAACTTTCAAAAATGTTTATTCAGTTAAGTAAGTGTTCAAATTGTTGACCACTAGCTTCCATACAAAAATACAAATTTTGTTCAAAACGCGCTCTGACATTCTGGAGCATTTGTGGAGTTATTAGAGGCATTCTTTAACAATGCGTCGTCGCAATTCTTCCTGAGACTCCGGTTCTGTTGCATAAATTTTACTCTTTAAATGGCCCCATAGAAAGAAGTCTAAAGGAGTCAAATCCGTGGATCTAGGCGGCCACTCAATAGCACCTCTACGCCCAATCCATTGTCCTGGAAACTCTCTGTTCAAAAACTCCCTAACACGTTTCGAAAAATGCGGAGGAGCTCCATCTTGTTGAAACACTAATTGATTTTCTTGATAGCGATCATCATTTTTAACAATGTCAGTAGAGGGTAAACGATATATTCTAGTAACTCCAAATACGTTTAGCCACTCTCAATTGTCATCAAGAAAAATTGGTCCGATTAAACGGTCTCCACAAATGCCAGTCCAGACATTCAATTTCTGTGGAGTTTGAGTGTGGACTTCGTGAAAATTTCTTGGATTATTACCTGCCTAATAATGACAATTATGACGATTGACTGTAGAGTTTAATAAAAATATACACTCGTGTCAAAAACAGATATTGAACAGAAAGATCCCGTTATCAGCTATTTTTGCAGTCATAACTTTACAAAACTCCAGCCGTCGATCAAAATCATCTTCATTCAGTTGTTGTACAAGATGAATTTTATACGGGTGAAATTTATGATGCTTCAATATTCGCTGAATAGTTCTTCTTTTGATGTTTGAAACAGTGGCCAATTTTCTCGTGCTCAAAGTTGGGTCTGCAGCAATTTGTCCTAAAACTTCAATCTCAGTAGTCTCATTTCTAACCGGAAATTCACGTTCAGGATCCCGTTTTTTTGTTTGCTACCGAACCACTTTGTCGACACTTTGCAACTAACTACAAAATATATTTTCTGTTATCATGTCTGTTCGTATGTCGTTCATTAAACAAATTTGCGGCACGGTTGGCACAGTCATCGTTTTTGAAAAAAAAGGAGTAATTATTTCAACTCTTTCTTCTACAGAATACACCATTGTGAAATTAATTTTCGGTAGTACTATCAAGTATCAAACCGACCGATAAACTGAAATAATAAACTGCATTTCTCTCATTCCAATAAGAAATGTCCTGATAGTCAATTTTTTGTTTACATGCCAACAAAACATTGACTATCAGCACATTTCTTATCCGAATGAGTGAAATGCGTTTTTGCATCTTCAACTATGAATAATTTTTAAACGAGTTGATAAAACTTCCAAAAAAATTACTGTTCTGAATTCAAAAAAGAGTGTTCAAATGATGAAACATTCGACCCATGTTCCCTATTTAAAATATAAGGGTTGTTATCACCACCCTTAAGGGGTTGATGTGACAAAGTTGAGTTTTATGTCAAAACATGTCCCCCTCAATATTAAAATTGACGTGTTTCAGCGTTTCTTAAAAAAAAATTCTCTGGACGCAAATCGTTTTGTTTAGTTTTCAATGCGCCACCATATATATATATATATATATATATATATATATATATATATATATATATATATATATATATATATATATATATATATATATATATATATATATATATATATATATATATACAGTGTGGAACAGCCAAATGGAATAAATTCGATAACGGATAAATGAGGACGTGTTGGGAAAAACGCTTGGACACGTCGATTTGTATTTTTAACTGCGCATCTTTTTCAAGAAAAAAAAATTATTTAGGGTGCGTCATGTGACAGTGGCCAATACCAACTTTCTTATTTTAAATACAAGCCCCTGTATATTATTAATTTTTTGGATTCTTCAGAAAATTCTAGACATAATTCATGTACAATGTCCTATACCTATCTTCAACTGTTTCGGAAATATTAAGTATTTTCAGATTTATTACAAAAATTAACATTAAAAATAGAAAATTATTTTATTTCACAAATTCTAATAAGAAATACTGATTATTTCTTAATAATTTAAAAAAACAAAAAAAAATTAATGTCAATGTAGTAAATGTTCAAAATGCTCGCCACGAACATCTTGGCAACATGCTAATCTGGTATAGAAATGTCTTCTAACATTACTCAACATCTCAGGCGTGACTGATCTAATCGCAAGCGTGATTCGTCTTTTTAAGTCATCTAAGTTGAGGGGCTTAGTTTTGTATACAATACTTTTGACATATCCCCACAAAAAGTAGTCTAATAGCGACAGATCAGGAGATCGTGCTGGCCATTCTATCGATCCGCGCCTCCCTATCCACCGATTTGGAAAAATTTGGTTCAGGTACTGCCGGACATTGATTTGGTAATGGGGCGGTGCTCCATCTTGCTGAAACCATATTTTATTGGCAGGAACTTGTGGGTTTGCTGGATCTGGATATAAGTTTGTCAAAGTTGGCACGACATTATTTTGGAGCAGTTCTAAATATTTATCCCCATTCAAGTTGCCATCAATGAAAAAGGGACCTACGATATGACTTCCAACAATTCCTGCCCAAACATTAACTTTTTCAGGATATTGCGTATGTTCCTCTCTCATCCAATGAGGATTCTCATTAGACCAATAGCGGCAATTTTGACGATTAACATGACCGTGAAGTGTAAATGTGCTCTCATCAGAAAACAAAACATCTTCTAATTGGATCACATTGTTATCTAACATTGCCATCATTTGTTCACAAAAATACGTTCTCCTATCGAAATCGTCCTCCATGAGCTCCTGAGTTGGTATCATTTTATAGGGATGCATTTTACTTTCCTTTAATGTTCGAAAAATTGCTGTGTGGCTAACGTTGAATAGTTGGGCTGCTTGTCGACCAGAAGTATGTGGGTTTTCTTGAAACTCAAGCGTTATATCCAATTTCGTATCATCACTTACTGCATTGGCAGCTACTTTTTTTATCTGTCTCACATGACCAAGCTCGCGAAACTGCTTTTCTATTTTACTAATTGTTCCTTGGGATACAGGCGGCAAATTTGGAAATTTTTCGTGAAATAAGCGAGACACTTCCATCTGTGTCCGTGTGTTATCTCCATAACCAATCATTTGTAGAATGGTTATTTTGTGCATTTCTGTTAAATGAACCATTTTTCTGATATTATTACGTACAGTTAACGAAATTCAAACGACAATAGCACTGACACTAATCACTACTGTCATGCAGGCAGACAACAAGTTGCTAAGGCTACGAGTTTTATACGAACAGAAAGAAAACTGTTTTTGTTTTTGTTTCATTTCATATCAGTAAAAAGAAACGCAGGAATGGTTTTTGTTTACTTTCTCATTATCAAGAGCTGAATGGGAAATAAGTATTGAATGCAATGTAGCGAATTTGTGAAATAAAATAATTTTCTATTTTTAATGTTAATTTTTGTAATAAATCTGAAAATACTTAATATTTCCGAAACAGTTGAAGATAGGTATAGAACATTGTACATGAATTATGTCTAGAATTTTCTGAAGAATCCAAAAAATTAATAATATACAGGGGCTTGTATTTAAAATAAGAAAGTTGGTATTGGCCACTGTCACATGACGCACCCTATATAATTTTTTTTTCTTGAAAAAGATGCGCAGTTAAAAATACAAATCGACGTGTCCAAGCGTTTTTCCCAACACGCCCTCATTTATCCGTTATCGAATTTATTCCATTTGGCTGTTCCACACTGTATATATATTGTTCATTTAGTGGTCAGCTTATGATACAGCAGATTAATAAATAACTTAATTACCAAATCTATCAATAACGTGAACGTGCTTAATTCACACCCCAGTCATATTCAGATTGAATTTCTTGTTTGAGTTCCGTAATAATTTTGAAATTTAATTAAGCTTAATATTAGTAATTTAATTTATTCGGATTTAATAGACATACATTTAATGATTAATTAAATTCTGCGTTCTTCCTTGTCAGACTAACTGCCTTTTAGTACATTTTTATTTTTAAAAAATCACCGATAGAGAGGTAATCGATGGTGAGACTTTCCAAAAAAAAAAAAAAAAAAAAAAACAAATGAGCGCGAACTAGGGGTCCTAAAATCCATATCCGGCGTCAGTTTCGGTAAAGGTTTACTTTTGGGGCGCGTGTTCGATTTTTATGAAATGTTGTATATAGACATGTTTTAGGGTGTAGATGACGAAAATCACAATAAAAATGAGGGCAGAAGCCAACTTTTGGAGTTATTTGGAAATTTTTGTAAGAAAAACTCAAGTTGTACTCACTTTTGCAACATGTTTTACACATTTTCGGGGGTCGTTCGTTTTATATCAAGCTAAAGAAGGGTGTATTCCACTATTCTAATTCATTTTCACATAGTTAGTGCACCCCTTAACTGTTTATGTGTTTCTGAAAATTTCCCTTCTTTTCATCGTATAACCGATCCTAAGTTGATATTGACATTTGACATATAAAGCCAATTTAATGTCAATTTCAACTTATACGATGAAAAGAAGGGTAATTTTCAGAGACACGTAAACAGGTTAGGACGTGCACTAACTATGTGTAAATGAATTAGAATATTCGAATACATCCTTCTTTAGCTTGATATAAAAGGAACGACCCCCGAAAATTTGTAAAATGTAACAAAAACATGCCGCAAAAGTGAGTACAACTTACGTTTTTCCTACAAAAATGTCCAAATAACTCCAAAAGTTGGCTTCTGCCCTCATTTTTATTGTGATTTTCGTCATCTACACCCTACAACACGGCTATATACAAAATTTCATAAAAAATCGAAAACGCGCCCCGAAAGTAAACTTTTACCTCTGTTTCAATTTTTATATGTTTATATATATATATATATATATATATATATATATATATATATATATATATATATATATATATATATATATATATATATATATATAGCTATAGCAACATGACAAGGTGGCGCTTATCATTAGCTATATAACCGCTGCATTACCAAAGAAATGTTGAAATTCAATTAAGCTTAATTTTAGTAATTTAATTTATTCAGGTTAGTAGGCATACATTGTATGTGCGTGTGTTTTTTTCTTTATTGTCGGTCTATTTGTGCGACTATGGTCAGTCACCGACTCCAGGGAGCTGTTTCCTCTCACTATCCCTGGAAAATTTCCCGAACCAGTGCCTTTCTGTAAGGAGGGTAGGGATCTTTAACGTGCCCAACATAGCATGGGCACGGGACCGATGACTTTACGTCCACTCCGAAAGGCGGAACGTGCAGACATTCAACTTGCTCAAATACAATGCCACAACCTCGGCTGATGTTAATGTTACAGTATATACTGAAAAGGTGAAAGGAGAACCCTGAGGTCGAACCCAGTGCCCTTCGGTTCAGCGAAACACGTTCTTACCACTGAACCGCCAAAGCTCTGGGCATACATTTAAAGATTTATTAAACTCTACGTTCTTTCCTTGTCAAGACGCGCCTTGTTTTGCAACGGACAAGGTGGCGCTGATCATTAACCATATAACCGCTACATTACCTAAGAAATTTTGAAATTAAATTAAACTTAATTTAGTTATTTAATTTATTCGGGTTTAATAGAGATGCATTTAAAGATTAATTATTACATTATTTAAAGAGTAATTTAACTCTCCGTTCTTTCCTTGCCATGACGCTTTTTTTTGTAACAGACAAGGTAAGCTCTTTAACCATATAACCGCTACATTACCTAAGAAATTTTGAAATTAAATTAAGTTTTATTTTAGTATTTGAATTTATTCGGGTGTAATAGACATACATTTAAAGATTGATGTGCATTATTTTCTTGTCAAGACGCGTCTTTTTTGCAACAGGCAACGTGGCGCTTATGATTAACCATATAACCGTTACATTACCTAAGAAATTTTGAAACTAAATTAAGCTTAGTTCTGGTAATTCAATTTATACCGGTTTAATAGACATACATAGGATTAATTGAACCCTGCGTTCATCCCTTGTCAAGACGCACCTTTTTTGTCACACGACAAGGTGACGCTTATCATTAACCATATAACCGCTATCATCATCATCAATCAGCCCTCTGCGTCCACTGCTGGACATAGGCCTTCCCTAGTTGAGCCCATTCTTTTCTGTCTTGAGCGCTACGAATCCAGTTTTTTGTAATTTTTGTAATGTCATCTGTCCAGCGAGTTGGTGGTCTGCCTCCGTCTCTTTTATCGGATCTGGGTCTCCATTCAAGTAATCGTTTTGTCCACCTGTCATCTTGCATGCGAGCCACATGTCCCGTCCACTTCCATTTGAATTTTGCCACATGTACGACCACATCAGTCACTCCTGTTCTTCTGCGTAATTCTTCATTTCTAATGTGGTCACGTAACGAAACGCCAAGCATCGACCTCTCCATTTTTCGCTGTGCTACTTTTAGTTTCTTAGCAGAAGCGTAGGTAAGGGTTAGTGTTTCGGCACCGTAGATCATAACCGGTAAAACACATTGGTTGAAAACTCTTCTTTTCAAGCATATCGGAAGGTCGCCTCTGAAAACGTCTCCAAGTTTGCCGTAAGTCGCCCAGGAGAGTATCGATCATTGTTCCATTTACCAGAAGAAGGTTGGACAAATTAAAACCACCTATTCTTATGGGGGAAACGATTCCATTTTTGGAACAAGCAAAATATCTGGGGGTCACCTTAGATAAGAAGCTCAACTGGGACATACAATTAGAGAATGTAATCCGCAGGGCTAAACTGTCCCTGTGGACATGCCGGAGAATCTGTGGAAACAACTGAGGAACAAACCCCCAACAGATGTACTGGCTCTATCTAGTGGTTATCAGACCAATGATAACATATGGAGCCATAGTTTGATGGCCTAAGGCACTTCGTGGTATCGCGAGGGCCAAACTGGCTCATCTACAGAGACAAGCTTGTCTGATGATAACGGGAGCGATAAGCACCGTACCATCAGCCGCTCTGGAGGTCCTCCTTAATATTCCACCTCTTCACATATGGTTGGAGAGGGTGGTGAGGTGGACAACGTACAGGCTAAAACAAACGGCCGACCGTATGCCGAAGGAAATCAGTCTGGGAGGGTCCGGACTCCTCAATGACATTGAGGGTCACGGGATTCTGGGAATGGTCTCAGACTTGATTCCTACAAAAATCAGTTGAGATATGTCTTTCAAGATCATCCTCCCGGAAAGGGAGGACTGGGAACGAAATTAAACGACCCTATTGAGAGCTGATCTCTGCTGGTACTCTGACGGCTCCAAAACCAATATGGGAGTAGGAGCCGGCGCATATGGGGGCAGCACCGATGCTAGACTATCAGCTAGCCTCGGCAAGTACGCAACCATACACCAGGCAGAAGTGTTTGCCATCGAGATGTGTGCAAGGGAAAGTATAGACAACCAGTGCCCACACAAATCGATAAAGATATATTATCAGATAGCCAAGCAGCAATAACGGCTCTTGGTTCCTACCATTGCAATTCAAAAACGGTATGGAGTTGTACATCTGCCCTCAGCGAACTAGGCAGCTGTAATGAGGTGTCGCTGGTCTGGATACCGGGTCACTCCGACCATGATGGCAATGTTGCGGCTGACACGCTTGCCAGGAGTGGAGCCGAGAGGGACTTCATCGGACCAGAACCAGGCTGGGGATAACATCATGCACAGAAAAACGCACCTTAAAGACCTGGGTAGAAAGAATGACAATCCATTAGATGGCAAAATCTTCCAGGATTAGCTCACTCTGAGGCCTTCATAAATGGCATGTCTGAGTCAAGGGCTAAAAAACTTCTAGAGTTAAACAGACAACAACTGAGTACTCTAGTCTGCCTGTATACAGGACACTGCCGCTTGCGTCACCACATGCACCGTATTGGGGTCGGTCAGGAGACCGAGTGCCGGCTGTGTATGGAGAATGACGAGACAGCAGAGCACGTACTGTGTTCCTGTCCGGCAGCGGACAGGACTAGATACCTGCTCTTTGCCAAGATAAAGCTTGGTCCGGAGGATCTGGATCAACTTTCGCCCACAAAGATTATCGACCTCTGCAGGAGGCTGGCTTTGTTGGGCGAAATATAAACTATTAGGCGTGAGCCACAATAGACCTTATGGTCGCGGTGGAGGGACCGGTATGGCCCACTCACAGACAAACCTAACCTAACCTAGTATTGACAGCTTTAGTTTTATTTCATATGTATCATCATAAGTATGGCACAATATGATCATAAAAAATATATTCCGCACTGAATGAGACATAGATACAAGAAAAGGCTAAAATTCACAAATTAGACATACATAGATACAAGGAAAGGCTAAAATGAAATCTATCCAGTCACAAAACAGCCTGTTTTGACAATTAATTGCTGTCAAGCTACTGCAACTTTTATCATAAATAACTGTCAAATTCATTGGTGTTTTTTTTTGGTGAAGCTGTAAACGCAATGACTGATTTTAAACTAGAAGTTTTTGATGAAAAAAGGCAATCAGCCAAAAATGATACAGGAACATATGACTGCTCTACAGGGTTAGAGGTTAGTTAGAAATTTTCGGGAAATGGTTGGGCAGAAATGTTCACATTTATTGGCCACCAAAATCGCAGACTTGAATGTTTTAGATTTCGTAATATATGGAATCATAAAGCAAGATGTTTATAAAAACAGAGATCCTCCTGAAAACATTCATAAATTGCAACAGCGGATCATAGATGAATTTGAGCGCTTAAAAAGTAAGCTACAAGTGCTTAAATCTATGCTAAATACAGATATAGAGACTATTTCCCTGGCTCCACAAAGGTGTGTTTTCTTCGCTGCAGCTGGTTTTGGTGTTTTACAGCATCATCAAACAGAAACAAATTGAATTCAAACAAAACCGGTTACAGAGATGAAAAAATATATTTGTGAAGCCAGAGAAATAGTCTCTACGTCTGTATTTAGTATGAAACAATCTCACAAAGTAAGGGCAACACCAATTAATGAATTAAATCTAGGTAAAGCTAAAGAATACATGAATGTAGGAAGTGTCTGCAAGCCAACGATGATAATTTCGAGCAACTGTTACAATAGTTTTTAGTTCTATGCGTGAAACATTATTTTGTTGATAATTCTGTAACCATTTGAGCCCCAGGTGAGAACAGCACACCCAATTGAAAGGAATAGAGTAGTATATAAAAAATAATAATTTTTAAACCGTTATTGGGGAAAAAATAATAATTTAAAAACTACCACCAACCGATATCAAGGGGTTGAGTGAGGGTGATGAAGCTTAATTCTGACATTGTTTGAAAGTACTTGAGTCACTTATTTAATTGTCATATTTTGTTGCTTTACCTTAGTTGGTCTCCTAAGTGTTTAGAAAATAAAATGTACTCTCTCTCTCTCTATCTCTCTCCTCTCTCCTCTTCCGCATTTACAGCCCCCTAACTCCAAGAAGAATACCCTGGGGACATTGAAACAACCCGAAACAAGATATTTAATGGTGACCTCTAACCCTGTATATGGGAAAAATTGTCTTGTCATATTTTCAAATAAAATTCTGGTTCAAAGCAGTTCAAATGAAGCAGAGGATCCATTCGGGATAACACTAAAAGTGGTAGACCTGTGGATGCAAGGACTGAAGACAACATCAAGAATGGGGTGGAAAAGATGTTACCGGATCAGCGAATCAAAAAGTTTTGATCAAGTATCTCTTATCAAATAGGAATCTGTGAAGAATCTGTGGTGACAATTTCGGGCATGAATCATTTGTCAGCGTGCTGGAGTCAGAGAAACCAGTTTCGTAAATGAAAGTTGTGCAGAAATTTGCGAAGAAAACCTGGTGGTTGTAGCTCATTAACCAAGACCTTTTGTTTCCAAGATTATGACTGACGATTAAAAATAGGTGTCCTCCAGCAAATCAAGAGTCTAAGCAATGGTGGCACATGGGATCTCCACTACAAAAAAAAAAACAAAGACGCAAGCATCTCGGAGAACCTGTTGGTGACTTTTTTGTTGGAAGTGAACAATGCTCGTAATGATGCTATTCTTGATATAACATATATAGTTTTAAAACCACCACCTCAAATCTCAAACAATTTCTCTGTGAGCTTTTTTACTGACATTGCAAAGTGTCTTTGAAATATGCTTGTTTAATTGTAGTATTTTTATATTAATTACTATTTTTGCAAGCGTTGTAACTAAAGATTGTGCCCTTGTTGATTTCCGTCTATACAATTTCTCAGTATATCTCGAAAAATTATTCGGCTAATTATTCTAAAGCGACTTAGGAATTCTAATGGATCAAAAAGCCGCAAATAAGCTATTGAATTTCTCTCTCTCTCTTTCTTTTTTTTTTTTAGGGCTTACAGACTAAATACTATCGTACCGTGGGTGTCGACAGGAAGAAAGAGGCAACTTGTTAATCCTGGACTTGAAGGTTTGGAGGTTCGGAAGAGAAGGAAAACATGTGCCGGCAAGGAATTCCACAACTTGGAAGTCCTCGGGACAAAAGAGCGGGATGTTCTATGTCTGGTGACCTGGACAGTAACTGGGTGCATTCGCTCTGTTCCCCTGGTAGATCTGTTGGGGGCAGCAGGTGGAGGAACTATGGAAGAACGCTCCTCTGAGCAGTGCCCGTGCAGATATCTATAACAGAGAGAAAGGGGGGGGGGAGAGGTCACCAACAGCGCGTCGGTGGGCAAGGGATGGCAGCCTTTGGGTGAGGGTGGGGTCACCGATGAGACGTATAGCTCTCTTCTGAATGGAGTCCAGGATAGCGAGTGTAGAAGCGGCAGCGGCAGCAGCACCCCAGATGTGGGAGCAGTATTCGAGGTTTGGTCTTATTTTTGAAGTATATAAAGTATAGAGATTAGCTGGTGAAAAGTATTTGCGAGCCCGGAAGAGGAAACCTAATTTCTTAGCAGCCGCGTCTGCAATTGATGTGACATGTTGGTGCCAATTGAGATTTCGATCCACAGAGATGCCAACAAGTGAAAAGGACTCATTACTTTGAATAACTTGGTTGTTTATTGTGATGGGTCTAGGGCTGTTGTATCTCTTATGAGAAAGAAAGCAAGACTGTGATTTGGTGGAGTTGAATTGTACAAGATTTCTACTTCCCCAGTCTAATATTTTTTGGAGATCCACTGAGATAGAACCCTCCATGAGTCTGTGATCCTCATCTAGTTGGGCTAAATAGACAGGCTTAGAATATTGTATTTTTGAGTGGAGGGTGCTGTCGTGTCCGCGTAACTGTAAACTGGGTTGGATGTGCTAGAGAGGAGGTCATTGATGTGGAGAAGAAACAAAGTAGGGGCTAAAGCTGAACCTTGAGGAACTCCTGCATTAATTTGATACAGTTTAGAGGAATGTCCATCCACGACAACAGAAATGCTCCAGTTGGAGAGGAAATTTGCTGTCCACGTACAGAGTTTAGGTGGTAGGCCATAGGCCGGTAGTTTATTGAGCAGCGCTGCGTGCCAGACCTGGTCGAATGCTTTGGATATGTCTAGAGCGACAATCTGGGATGGGTGACAAAGGAAAGGAGGTCGGCAGTTGATCTGCGCTGACGGAATCCATACTGCCTGTCATGGAGTAGACTGTGTTTTTCAAGAAATTTTAGTAATTCGGTGTTTATATACTTTTCCATCACTTTAGAGATGACTGAAAGGAGAGAAATAGGCCTGTAGTTGCTAGGAAGCGCTTTCGATTCTTTCTTGGGGACCGGTTGTACTCGAGCAGTTTTCCAGTTACTAGGGAATATGCCTCTATTGTAAGATGTATGAAACTGACGAGTCCGGACAGGAGCAAGTTCTGGTGCGCATTTTTTGAGAACAATTGCTGGGATCTCGTCAAGGCCAGATGCTTTCCTGGTATTAAGAGAAGAGAGCATCTTTCGTACCTTTTTAGTTTTGAAAATTATATCCGTCATTTTATGCACGACATTGGGGACTGTTGGTGGTAAAACATTTGGAGGTGGGTTGAGAGTAGAATTGCCGGCGAACAACGAGGCAAAAAGTTCAGTCTTGCCCAGGGCGGTAGAAACAATTTCATCCCCTGAGACAAGAGGTGGGAACGTGCTCTTGCAGAAATTATTCGCTATAGATTTAGCAAGAGTCCGGAAGGGTTTGCTGCCGCTGGAGCTTAAGAGGACTTTGTTTTTGATGTGGTTATTAAACGAGTTTTTTGCCTCAGAAAGAATGCAGACATAGTGGTTTCTTGCGTCGTTAAATGCTTGACAGTTTTCTTGACTGGGATTGTGTAGAAGCTTTTTGTGAGCTTTGACCTTTTCAAGTTTGGCCTTGTCACAGGATTTAGAGAACCAGGGCTTTTGAGTGGCTGCAGAGGTTTTCTGTGTACGTGGGATAAATAATTCCATGCCGGCTTGGATAATTTCGGTGACGTTTTGTGAGATATCAGAGGGGTCAGGATGAGAGAAGCAGACAGACGCCCATGGAAATGTGGAAAAGTAATTTCGCATTTCGTCCCAGTTCGCGGAGTTGTAGTGCCAAACGATACGTGGGTGTGATGATTGTGTGACTTTGGGCTGCATTGCGCAGGAAACAGTGACCACGCCGTTGTCTGAGCGACCCAGTGGGGCGGTCACTGATATCTTATAGCAGTCAGGATTTGTAGTAAGAAGGAGATCCAAGAGATTTGAGCTGTGTGTTGGGATGCGAGGAAAGTAAGTAGATTGCTGAACCATATTGGCTAAAGAATTGCTGACTGCAAAGGCCTCCGCTGCTCTTCCTTGTGGATCGGTTTTTGAAGATCCTAGCCATTCCTTATTATGGACGTTGAAGTCACCAAGAATAGTGACCTCGGAGGAAGGATATTCAGAAATCAGATGGTCGGTTTTTTCAGAAAGGTAGTCAAAGAGCTGGATAAAGTTGTTCTCAGAAGGTGACCGGTAAATGCAACAGATGAATTTAGTTGCAGCCCTGAGAGAGAGTTTTATCCATAGTATGTATTTTCTTCCAGCTTCTAAATTGGGGAGTCTGGTGCAGGGTAGATTGCTATGGACGTACACGCACACGCCTCCATGCAATCTAAAAGAAATAAGGCGCTCATACCCCGGGAAATTAAGGTGATTAGTGGCTGTTTTGGCACTGATTTGAGTTTCGGTGAGGAAGAGGAGTTGGGGCCTATTAGGCTGGAGGAAATGGTGGACGGAGTTCAGGTTAGAATTTAGGCCACATATATTCGAGAAGGATATTGTAAATCTCGATGCTGGCGCCCCCTGTACACCCCTCTCCCGGAGATCCGAATGGAGGGGTATTTTGCCTCCGGAATCTTTTGTATGAGGAGGAACCATCATCATTTTCGCTTATAAGGGAAACCGACTCATACACCAGAACCGGAAACGTCCGTTGGGACTTCACCGGCCCCTTGATGTAAGGGGTGGTACCTCCTCGGGCGTGAAAAAAAATCCTTTACTATCACGAAAAATTGCACTACCACCTACCATATTGCAAGTATACCACACCAGCCAACTATTAAAGAGCTGACTGTACTGTCTATTACAACTGGGTTGACTTGATTTAATAATTTTAATATAAATTAAGGCCTCAGGGGGTCCAGGGGTAAGAACGTGTGCCTCTGAACCAAAGGGTACTAAGTTCGATTCTCAGTGTTCCCTTTCACTATATATATATATATATATATATATATATATATATATATATATATATATATATATATATATATATATAAACATATAAATAAATAATCATATATTTTCTCTTGATGTACTTTTGAAATATCAGTTAATATGAAGCTTAAAATTACAATGCTAAGCCTTCTAAAGTAAAATATTATTAAAAATGTGTTTTTTTTTTTTTTAGTAACCAGCTCCTGCAGTATGGATATAAAATCGCCCAGGTCTTCTGAAACTGGTAGTGAATTAAATGAAGTAACATCACATGACAAACCAGAGAAACCAAAAGAAATACCAAAGTCTAAAAATTGTGAGTAAAATATAGGATACCACTATAAAAACACATTAATAACTCCTTTTCTCTTGTATGTTTTTAGGTGAAGAGGTAATAGTAACACATATAGACACTGTTGATTGTTTTTATGTCCAGAAGAAGAGGAACCAGAGAAAGTTTTCCTTGTTCGTTAATGATATTTTAAAAAATGTCAAAGACGCGCCACCAGTCACACACACAGAAATTAGTAAGTATTATATTGTGTATTAGGCTAGAATGAATAAATTACACTCTTTTTTTCTACCACAAACACTCACTTGGACACGCACGCAAGCGCACACACACACTCACACACACGTATGCGTTCATAAACTTAATGGAACTTTGTTAACATTATAAACATTTCCCGCGAGTTTTTAAATCACGCAGTGCGCCACCGTTGACAGCTCAGATGTCAACTGTCTTGGACATTGGTTGTGCGCAAGCCCGACGACCGCGATGAAGAAGGAAGGAGAATGAAGATGGTCAATCCTTCTATTCGTTTTAAAAACACCCATTCGAGTGCTTCGCTTAGCACGCCGCTCCGACTTGTATATTTATTTATTCTTTAGTTATAAGTAATGTAATTAGTGTAAATAGTAAATACATATTCTACAGAAATCCACATTGCTTTAATTCAATATTCGATACAGTCCACGAAATCCATCGAGAACCAGCCAAGAAAATTAATTGGATGGCACCAATGCCGTAACCTCCAGAACTAATTAATTAAAATCATGCGGAACTTTTTTTTGCATAAATGCTCAGATTACGATTATCAGTTGCCCATTTTTTAGCATATATGTTAACTCAATTTAACTTCTGTTTGAGCCAGAAATGACTTCAACTTTTTCATTTTGAATTTTAAAAAAGTCGAAATCTGATTAGTGAATTTTTCAAAGAAAAAAAAAAGAATGAAAGATAAGTTCATATAGAGAGGAGGTCAAAAGGCTGCTTAATATGGTAAAAGGGACTGAGAACTGGGTTGAATACTGCCCCTAAGCTCATATAACAACGAACTTAAATCTAAAAGGAGAACCTGGTAGCAGTTTTTTGAAGGTATAGATAAACTGGTGGCCGCACGTGTACAGAAAATCCTATCAAAAGATCATTCAGACAGTATTGGACTACTTAAAAAGCCAAACGATGATTACACAAACTGCCTAGAGGAAAGCATCAGATTTCTCCTACATACTCACTTTCCACGCTCACAAAACACAGAAAATAATTTGCACCAGTGGAGCTCAGCTGATCAACGGTTGAGAAACCCAGTGAGAATTGGGAAAAGACCAGCATATAAAATCTTCAACACAGCAAATGGACGACAGAGAGCTTCAAACCTTATAAATCCTCCGGCAAAGATGGCATATTTCCAACCTTTCCACGGGGAGTTTTGACATTAAAACCTCACCTGCAACGAATATTACAAGCTAGTTTAGTCCTAGGTTATATTCCGCAGGCATGGAGACAGACAAATGTGGTGATTATACCAAAAACAAGATGTCACCCTATGGACAAAGCCGTCATACTGTCCCATGAGGCTCACATCCCTTCTCCTAAAGACCATGGAGAAGGCATTAGATCAATACATTGGAAGCGAAACCCTCTCAAGAAAACCGCTCATCAGGCGGGCAAATCCACACTTGTCCTACACTGTTTTGTGAGGAGTATAGAAAAAACTTTTGTGGTCAAAGATGTAGTACAGTACATTCATTGACATACAGGATGGCTTTGTCAAGACCTCATATCAATCCATGAAACAGGCGCTACAAGAAAGGGAAGTGGAATTCCCCATGGTAAGATGGATTGAGTCAATGCTAAAAAACCATGTTACCACGGCTATTACAAATGAAACCAACGCCACAGTGAGGACGGCAAAAGGTTGTCCTCAGGAAGGAGTAGTATCACAGCTGCTGTGGTCGCTTAATGGTGATAAACTTATGACTACATTGAATGGAGCAGGATTTATAGGTCAAGGATATGCAGATCATATTCACCTAACAGTAAAGGACAAGCATGATGCTGTTATATCTAGCCTAATGCAAACCGCACTAACTATATATAGTAAGGAGCTGGTGTTAAACAGAGGAGCTAAATGCCAATCGTCATAAGACAGTTAGCGATCTTCTCAGACCAAAAACTGAACTGGAACACAGACTTGGAGGAAACTCTTTCGAGAGTCACAGTGGCAATCTGGACATGCCACAGACTTTTAGGAAAGTCATGGCAGCTGAATCCCAAGCTAGTATATTAGATATACCAAACTGTTGTTAAACCCATGGTGGCCAAAGGAACAAGCCTCAACACAAAGCAATTTCAAACATTGCAGAGGCTGATCTGTCTTGAAATAACAGGAGCTGTGGCATCATGCCCTATAGCTACAATAGAGGCAATGCTAAATCTTACTCCACTGCAGATATGCATGATGAGGGGAGCAGCACCAAGTGCTGGAGATGATTTCAAGCTGACAAATTTAAACCAGGGGACTTGGTTGGCCACTGGAAGATCCTGGAAATTATTCAATTGGAGTCTCTTGCCAAACAACACATCAAATGCCAGCTAAACTGGACTTCGTGTCCCATTTGAAGTGGTCATAAGTGACCAGGCATGGGGCATAGACTGACAAACAACTCATCCATATGATATACAGATAGTTCAAAACAAATGGAGGGAGCAAGACTGGGAATAAGAGGACCAAACTTCAGACTAGCCAAGTCCCTACAAAAAAACTTCCACCATCTCCCAAGCAGAAATGCTTGCTATAAATCTCTGTGTACAGGCATGCATACAAAGAGGACTCAGAAACAGAGATCTGCAGACAGTTAGGCAGTACTAAAGACTCTAAACCGAGTCTAAACTGACCTGGGGCTGCAAAAAGACCCTTGAAGCAACTGGCTATGAACAACAAAGTAAGTATATGTTGTAACGAACTTACTTTTTTAGTGTAAATCTATATGTAGCTTTAAGCACCGAAATCACTTCCCGAAGAGATATCTACTTAAGATTGCTCATATACCGAAATACACAAGTATCGAATTCACTTTTCTATAAATATAAATTTATCTTAATTATATATTTTAGTGTTAAGCTCTGAAATTATTTTCCGAAAATATATGTCATTAAGATTGCTCACATACCGAAGTATACAAATGCCGAATGTTACTAACAACCCTCAAGTCGTTATCTTTGAATATTTTCTCTGAGTTTTTTGTAAGAAAAGGATATAAAGGAAGTACAGCGAACTTTTTGAGTGTCTCATCGGATTCAGGCGTGAATGTCGTAGTGTTACTTATCGACATTTTCCACCTATGCTTAGTAACTAATCTATACACAATGTCTGGAAAAAAACTGTATCTATAATTTTGTTCATCTCTGAATTGTATCGCTTACTGCTCAAAGGAAAACTGACTAACCTCCAAACAAGAAAGTTCAAACTCCAGATTTTGTGACCGAAAGGATGATTTGAATCTGATGGTATGAAGAGATTTGTAGAAGTTTCTTATAAATATCAAATTCTAACCTATCCATATTTTTGATGACAAGAGTATCAAGAAAGGGTAACTGCTCGTTGTTCTCCATTTGGTAAGTAAACTTGATTAAAGGGAATCTACTGTTCAACTTATTAATAAAATTATTGATGTTATCTTTACTGAGGTCAAATATGGCAAAAATATCATTGACATTATCTCAACCGTACCCTAGGAAAATGCTCCACCGTGCCAGCGAAGTCACTCTCAAATCGACTCATGAAGAGTTCGGCAACGAAGGGAGACAATGGGATTTTCATTGTGGTTCCCTCCGTCTGACGATAAAATTTCCCGCCGACTTGAAAGAAACTCTCAGCCATGCATAGTGAAGTTCACTTAATATATTCCTCCACCTCCATGTTCTATAGGTGGTAATCATGTAACATATCTCATGAAATGTCTCATTAAATGAGAGCAATAGTCTCCGGTATCGGTTCCCCGATTTATGTGCTTTCCAAATGGTTATCGAAGGAGCTCAGTACATTGGAAATTCAACCTCCTAGTTTTTCGGTGAAAAATTCCATTAAATTCATTCATAGAATCAAAGATATCAAGTTAAAACCAAATGAAGTACTGATATCTTTTGATGGTAAGTCATTGTTCCCCAGCATCTCTATCGATATAGCTCTTCAGTATCTTCGGGTGAGGGTGAGTAGAGTGGATTAACACAGCTATGTGGAAGTTATGATTTAATTTGTAGCACTATTTTAGTGTGTTGTAACGAAGTTCGCTAATTACATGAATTTTGTTTTACGGTTAATTTTTGCAATAACATTTAGAACCATAGCAGTCTTGAATAGAAGATGAATAGATTTTTCAAATGAGATATCACAACCTTTTTTCTTTTTTTTTTTTCACTCGGCTCGTCCGTCTCTTTGCTGCCCCAATAGCACTGCAGCCTTTGGTTTATTGTGCATGCCCTTTGACTTTTCTACTCCACCCATTCCAAAATCACTGTGGCTTGAACTAGCCTGCACAGCAATCGGTAGGGTGAAGTTTTATATTGCTGTGTCTTCGGTCTAGGCTGACCGTAGATCAGTTGTCTTTTGCGGTCCAGAGCTTTACACTCGCACAAGATGTGCTGGGCTGATTCCTCCCCTCGCTGCAGAGTTTGCATGCCAGCTCCCCCTCGAACCGTCCCATTTTATGCAGGTGTTTCTAGGTGACGGCCATGTGTCCCGTTATGTTCCTGAGCTGTCCTCTGCTAAGATTTAGCAGCTCCACGGCTGTCTTTGAACTGGGTTCCTCAATTACTGACTTCCCATGTCTGAGCCCTGGACAGTCTGCCCAGTACACCTTGTGTTCGTTTCTGACCCAGGACTTAATGGCTTCCCTGGCAGTGCTCTTTGTCACGCCCAGAACCGGTTCTGGTCCCATAAATGGTTCTGTTTACCCTCTCTTCGCAAGACTGCCAGCTTCTTTATTGCCTTTGACCCCCGAGTGACCCGGCACCCAGATGAGGGTTACCTCATTCTGCACAGCCAGGTCGCTCGTCTCGTCTCGGCACTCACTCACCAGCCAGGAATTTACCTATGGGCTACTTAGGGCCTTAAGTGCTGCCTGGTTGTCTGTGGCTATGAGGATCCGCTTGTTGGTGTAGCCTCTCATCTTGTTCTCCCGCACACAGTGCAGGATGGCATACATTTCGGCCTGAGAGATGCATTGGCTCCGAGGGAAATACTATGACTTACCACCCAGATGTGGGTGCCCTCATTCTGCCCAGCCAGGTCGCTCGTCTCGTCTCTGCATTCACTTACCAGTCTTAAATTTACCCGTTATTTAGGTCCTTAAGGGCTGTCTGTGGCTATAAGGATCCGCTTGTTGGTGTAACCTCTCCTCTTGTTCCCTCGCACATAGTGCAAGCTGGCGTACATTTCGGCCTTAAAGACTGTTACATGTGATCCGAGGGAAATACTATGGCTTACCCTCGGTCCTTCCGAATAAACACCTGCCCCGGTCCCACGCTCCCCGCTGGATCTGTTCGTGAACCAGACGACCGCGTCCCATGGTAAGCCCAGCGTCTCCCCCCGCCATGCCTCGCGGTCGGGGATTTCCACTGTAAAATTTTCCCTGCAGATTCACAGATCCAGCAACACCTCTGTGGCGGCCTTTGGGGTTGAAGTCATGGCCCTTGTGATGCCCACAACCCCTTACTTCTTATTTAAAAATTTGAGGGTTGCAACTGTCACTCGAGGGGGGGTTGGATGGAGGGGTAAAGTTTTCACATTGCAGAATGTTGTTTATAATCTAAAATTGACGTGTTTTATATATATATATATATATATATATATATATATATATATATATATATATATATATATATATATATATATATATATATATATATATATATATATATATATATGCACAATAATTGAGATACTGAATTTATTCAAAAATGTGATATTTATATTTTGTTTAGTGTATGGCAACTGAATTCACTGCCCTCCTTGTAGCAGCTGCTAATGGTTGACCCGCCACCTCTGGTCTTAATAATGCATATTTTTGGTCTTATTAAAATGTGGCTAAATAGTATATGTATTTATTTATAAGTTTTTTTCTTGTTTTAGATGATCTATATTTTGTAATATACAGAACAAAATCTGCCAGTGAGTGGTGCAGAGGAAGATTACTTTCAATCAATCGAAATACTTGTGAAGTCTTTCTTATTGATTATGGAAATACAATTGTGGTCACCAAAGATAAGTAAGTGCTTGTGTAAACATAATATCATTTGATTGATTGAATTGACTGATACTTCAGGGAAAACACTTGCTTTTGTTTCTAGAAATATATTTGATAATATAACAGCTGTTTTGCTACTGTATGGCTTCACCAGATGGTGAGTTACAACAGGAGAAATTGTGTGGTATTTAGGGTTACAAATAATTAAAACAGAACCCTATATCTAATTCCGTAATGGCATTTTTCTTCATGGAAAACATGTATTAACACTAAAACATTTGTTTTTGTTTTCCACAAATTTATTTAATGCCATAATAGCTTTGTGACTTCACCAGATGATGAGTTATATATAACTAGAGATACTATCACAGTATAAATCAAAATGCATACATACAACAATTGTCAAGTTTAGCTAAATAGTGATTCATTATCATCTGTACATGTGCCCAATCTTTTCTCATAACTTAATATGACTGTATCATCTGCATATGATGCTAACAAATTTTCAGCTAATTATTTTAATAATCCATTAATGTATATAATGAACAGAACTGGGGACTATATTTGTACCGCTTTACATGTTTCTCTTTAGTTTCCACTGTTATATTGCCAATCATAAACATAATTGTCACCTATGAGGTCACCACTTTCGTCCGTTGAATAACTGAATACTCTGTGGTTTAACACAAATCCAAAACTTAATGTCATTCTACCTTCTACTATTCTAAAAATCATTGACGTCATTTATCTCCAACCAACAGCTATATATACAATGAAAAATTCACAATTTTCATCCTTTATGGCATTCAAGGGCGTACCAGCGAGGGGTGGGGGTGGTGGGGGGTCAGACACCACACCACCCAGGCCCGCCCCCTAAGCAAAATATAAATCCTTATAAAAAAAATAATACCACAAACAAATAGGATAATTATCGTACATCTCGCAAAGCTTTACACTGATCTAGAGCCATCTAGCGACTGGTAGCGAAATCTGTCAGCCAGTTAGTGGGATTCGAGACAGACTGAAAGATCGCTAGAGTCTACAGGCGGCAGCCAATGAGAGAAAAGGAAATCTTTTAGAAAGGTCTCCGCCTTCCTCTTCGATCTAGAGAGTTCCGCATGTCCGCATCACTAAATAAACTGACCCGCCCGCCGCTACTTGATCAGTATTTGTATGTTAGTTGAATTGTTGGTGTTTACTACTAAGTATTTTTTAAATAATCAATTATTATAGTTTGTTAGTTTACCTTCTTATTTACGTTTGGAGAACACTGAGGCTGCCTAAATGGATATAAGAAACTGGTTCCAAAAAGGTAAGTTAAGTAATTTCTCAATTTATGTAGAAAATAAAATTTTAAATAAAATTTATCATATAATATAATGAAAATTACTTCAAAATGAGATTTACACTAACAAAATTATGATTTGCATTTCTTAAATGAGTCACGTAATGTGAAATACCATTATCCAAATCAAAACTTCTTTTGTGCTCTGAAATACGAGTTTAAAAAGTTTTTCCGATATAAAATTTATGGAAACTGCCGCAATTTAGTTGATAGACACCTGATTTATTTTCTTTCAAACTCCTTGCTTTATTGTTCTTAATGTATTTACTGAGATTATTGTTTGTTCTGAACGCAATATTTAAATTAAAATGTGATAAAAATGATTTCAATCTATTGCTGGATTTATTGATATAGGTAAAAGCAGTGAATTTCGCATTGTCTTCAACTAAAGGATAAGCCTGTTTTATTGAAATTTGAATTATGTCAATTTCTATTATTTTCAGGCAGAAAACCTCTCAAACGGAAAAAGAATCAAGATGACAGTAGTGGAAGTAGAAGCAGTGATGGTGATGAAGATGGAACTAAACTGACCGAACCATCGGATTCTGTGTCTATTATGGAACAAGGGTTTAGTAATTCTTCACCTCTACATGTAGCTGTTCCTGGGACATCTAAAATGATTGAAGAATACGATGGCTACCATGACAATGACATTGGTGGTTATGTTGGTCATGCCCTTAAGTTGCCATCAGAAAAAAGGAAGGATTTGCTTACAAATCCCTGGGTTCCACCATCAAATTACGATTTTGGTTCTGATGCCAGCCATTTGAAAAGAAAATTTAACCGCCGCTGGTTAGATCAATATACTCCTTGGTTGGTGTACTCAAGTCGCTTGAAAGGTGCTCTATGTATGCACTGTGTTCTTTTTCCTCCTAGTATTGCTACCGTTAAAGGAGTTTTGAGGTCATTCATGGTAAGGTCATACGTGAAGTGTAAAGATATACATGAAGATTGTAGAAAACACATCAGCAGTCACTACCACAAAACTTCAACAGCTGCTGCAAAAGCATTCCTTGAAAATGTTCCAGTTAATGTACAGTTGCAAAGTGGTCACCAGAAGATGATTGAAGAAAACAAACAAATATTGTCATCAATTATTTCCTGTATCATATTTTGTGGAACTCATGATTTGCCACTTAGAGGAAAGGAAGGAGATGGGGGGGGTTTCTTTGACCTTTTAAATTTGAGAATTGACTGGTGATGTGAAGCTAAAGAATCATTTGGATACATGTCGAAAAAATGCAGTCTACACTTCACCAAAAATTCAAAATGAGATTATAAGATTATGTGGTGAAGTTGTCAAAGAAAGAATTATTGAAGATTGTAAACAAGCAAAAGCTTACGCTGTAATGGCCGATGAAACAGGAGATATCGCTGGAAAAGAACAGCTTTCTATCGGATTGCAGTTTTATGATGATAATCAAGAAAAAATCAGAGAGGAATTTGTAGGCTATGTTGAGCTGAAATCTCAAGATGCCCCTACAATCGCTAGCACAATTCAGAGTTTTTTAGTTGATCAGAATCTTTCAGCAGAGAATTGTGTTGGATTTGACGGATGTTCTACGATGGCTGGAAAAGAAGGTGGTGTACCGGCCATTTTGAAGAAAAAGTACAAATCTTTATTTTTCCATTGCTCAAGCCACAAACTAAATCTTATGGTCAATGATGCTAGCAAACTACCGGAAATAAGAAACTTAATTGCAACAGTTAAGGATACAATATCCTTCTTTCGTGAGTCGCCAGCCCGCAGGAATTCGGCTCCTAATCTATCAAGGCTCAGTGAGACCAGACGGTCTGAGAAATACAAGAGCATTAGAAAGTTTTCAGGCAGCTTCCATGAAATCGTCAATGCGCTAGAACATCTCTCGGTCGAAGGAAACTATGATACAAGAAAATTTGCTTATCAATTGCACTGTGCAGTTACTAAACCAATTTTCATCGTAGGTTTAGTCATGATTGCAAAGTACTCTGTGATTTTGGAACCCGTTGTGAACGTTCTACAAAGTAAAAATATGGATTTGATTATGGTGAGGAAACATATTGGTGCAATCCTTGATGTCATCAAGAAGGATCGACAAGAAATTGAACATGTTTCTGATGAATTACTTGAAAAATCACAGGATATCGCGGAGAAAGTCGGCGTTGAGTTAACAGTCCCACGAATTGTTCAAAAGCAAATACACAGAAGTAATCCGGCATCTGAAACAGCGACTGAATATTGGAGACAGTCGTTGATCATCCCTTATCTTGACTCTTTAACTTTATCATTGAATGTTGGATTCTCACATGAAAATACACCTGCTTTTGCCTTATCCCATCTTCATCCTTCATACATGCTAACAATGACTTCAAAAGATTTGCAGAAAAATGCAAAATCTTTCATGGAGTTTTATGAGTTGGGTGATATCTCTGCAGAATTAGATTTGTGGTATAATCTGTGGAAAAAGAAGGATTTAGCAGGAGACAAATTAAAGGATATTGAAGTGGATGCACTTTTGGCAGAGGCAATTTTTTTTTCCTGCAACAAGGCATGCACTCGTCATTTTAAGTGATTTCCCATCAACTACGGCTACTGTTGAACGATCTTTCAGTACCCTTCGAAGGGTAAAGACACGGCTACTGTTGAACGATCTTTCAGTACCCTTCGAAGGGTAAAGACCTGGCTGAGAAGTACAATGGGAGAAGACAGACTGACTGGGTTGTGTTTGATGAGCGTCCATCGGATTTTCTTCAAGGAAAATCAGGACTGGATTGAAACGAGTGTTTTGAAAAAGTTTTGTACAAATCCAAGAAAAATTATACTGCTATAAGACATGCAACTAGAATAATTTTTTTCAAGCAAATAATTGTAATAACTCAGTTGATAAGGCACTGCTATAATTATACATAATTTTCTTAAAATTTTGGTTTCATTCCCCTTTCCGCGATAAGATGTTACAACCTGAACGACCATGGCTTCCCCCCCCCCCCCAGTTTTGATCCTGGGTACGCTTTTGCATACGCAGCTTTGTATGTTAGTAACAAAACCTTACATACAGACTTGAGCATACTATTTCTAACCAAAGAATCTCCCAGAGAGCTCACAAACATCGACAAACACTTGAAACACATCCCAATGAAACTGTAAGACTTTTGCTTGAAAATCATCAATGTACACAAAAAAGAAGATAGTGTTTTACCATTTAGTTCCTCTAAACACAACGGTTATTAATTTTATATAATACAGTATACTCTCTATTATTCGTGCGCAGATTACCCATGCTGTGAAACTGACCAAATTTCAAAACAGGAATAGAAATGGGTCTGCCTATTATAATTAATTAATTAGGAAAATAAAACTCAAATAAATTAGAACCTGTAGTGTAGTAGTATGTATGTAAAACAGAATGAACTGTTGCTTATTCTGTTGTGATGAAATCTTATTTATCTCCAAACGTGCCACTACAAATAAAAACATTCTGCAGGAAGCTTAGCATATGAAATTCACGTCTGGCATAAAGGGATTCAAGAGAGAACCGTGACAATAATGTAGACTTTGATATGCCGATTGGAGGATATGCTCCACCAACAAGGTATGACAGAAACTTGAGAAACTTTCTCTGAATTCCCTCGAAAGCTTCCCTGTGAACCTCATGCAATGGATACCATATGACACAGGCATATTTCAATGGAGGTATGACGTAAGCGCAGTACATTAACTTTAGTGTAGAGACTTCACCAAATTCTCTTGAGTTTCTAATAATGAATCCCCAGACTTTGGAGACTTTATTATTAACAAATGAGATCTTCCCGTCAAAAACAACACCTAAGTCAGCAACAGTGGAAGGCCTTTTTAGTAGCTTCTCATCGATTTTATAAGCAAAATTAATGGCGTGATGATTAAGTGTGAAAGTAAATGCTTTAGACTTACTAATATTCAAAGATTAACAGTTTTGTACAGACCAGGAGTGCATTCTAGAAAGGTTATTCTCTAATTTTAGACAGTTGTTCATATCTCTGCCCGAAACACCTTTATGTCATCTGCATAAAGAAGATAAGGTACGTCAAGAGGGCCGGTTAAATCATTAACGTACAAGTTAATAGCAATGGTCCCAGGACGGAACCCTAAGGCACACCCGAACTAGCAAGTACCTCAGAAGAGCGACAACAACAGTAATTTACATAATACATTCTGTCGGAAAGGTATGACTTTAAAAAGTCTAAGAGTTATGCTGAGAGCCCAAAGTGGTCCAGCTTATCAAGCAGAATGTCATGTTGAAATCTATCGAATGCCTGGGAAAAATCAAAGTATATGAGACATCAGTGCACCATCATCAACAGCAGTAGACAAGTACTCACTTATGCAGAGAAGATTACTTGTTGTCGATCGACCTTTAACACATCCACGTTGAGAGTCTGTAATCAAGTTTTTTGTGCGAAACTGCAAAGTGTTATGCAGAGTAATTTCAAAAACTTTGGAGAAGGTGTTCATGATAATAATTTGACGGTGATTCTCAACCGTGGAGTTCTTGCCCTTCTTTGGAACCAGAATGGACTTCGCATTCTTCCATATTGTAGGAAACTTAGAACAGCTCAGCGATTTATTAACGGTATTGTAAGAGGGACTGCCAAGACACTGACACAATCTCTGGCTAAAAATGCAGGAATTTGGTCGGGACCAGATGTGGGCTTCGGCTTTATTTTACAGAGGGCACCAATGACTTCTTCCAGAGACACATGCACGATGTCAATACTGGTGTTGCACAAATGTTTGGAACATGCAGAATTACACGCAGTGTTGTTACCAGTGTTTAATTTTGTAGAATAAGACTCCTGGAAAAAGTTTGCCAACGCATTTGCAACTTCTGAAGGACTACGTAGGTCTACTCCTCCGTAGGTAATATTTGATTGTTGTTCAGGATTTATTATATATATATATATATATATATATATATATATATATATATATATATATATATATATATATATATATATATATATATATATATATATATATATACATAAAGTTGATATTTATTGTCTAGCTTTTTATGGGTTAATTAAATGTTATTTGTATTTTCATCTAAACAATTAATTATTATCAATTATCTTGTATGTATAATGTTAATTTATTTATATTTAGTAGATATTATATATATATATATATATATATATATATATATATATATATATATATATATATATATATATATATATTGCATATAAAAGAGCTTTTTATTTATTGTTTGTATGTATTTTAGTTTCAAAACACCCTGTATATTGGAATTCTATGTATTTAATTTGTGGTTTTGGTTTAATAGATATGTGTTGTAATCGATGAATGAGTATATTTTATTTATGTGACCTTCCTTGTATATACAAGTAATTAGCTGCATACAATGGCTTAACGCATGTATTTTAAATATCCCGTTTTTTTTTGTTTTTTGTTTTTTTTTTTTTTGGACTCCACGCTTCTAAGATAAATACTGAGTTCCTTCTTTTACATCTATTAAATTATTTAAGTTTTCCTCAATAGTTTTTACATTGTTTCTCAAATACTTTATAGCCTTATTCATACATTTATTTTTCTGATATATATATATATATATATATATATATATATATATATATATATATATATATATATATATATATATATATATATATATATATATTTATTTATGATGTCAATCAATTTTACTTTCTATACATTTTAAATTTTATAATTGCATATGCGAAATCAAAATTTTACATTTTAAACCTCGTGATTTTTACAAAATTGTTGGAATAATTACTTTCAATACTGATTTTCAAATGCCTGTAGTACAAAAAAACACTTATATAGAACTAATTCCCCATTTTAAGGTTAGTAGAAAACATCATAATATTTAACAACCAAATTTTGCTTATATCATAACCATAACAAATTCATTTTTAACTTAAATTACATCCTAACTAATTAAACATTTTTCTCATGGTGTGCAATTCAAAACACTGTCTATATCATTTACACTTGAATTGTCACTATATTTGAGTCATTGTCTTTATCTTTTGGACTTTGTAAGTTTATATGTATGACTCTGAACTAGTTCTGTAAACTTTCATTTCAGTGTTCATTTTTTATTAAAAGTTTCATAGCTTGCTTAAAATAAGTTTATAAATTCATTTTCTAATCATTAATTACTTGAGAAGCGCTCATTTTATTCATTTAAAAGTTTAATTATTTTACTTTCAAAAACGTGCAACTTTTTGTCATTTCCCTTTTCAAACCTATTTTCTCACATATATTTATTTATTTATATGTAATTAAAATTATACATTTTAATTATTTTTTTGCTGTGTATGCAGAGCAGTACTGGGACCAGTGCCGTATTAGTTGACAACTGAAAATTTACTGGATATTTGGTCATCTGCACTTTCGGTAAGTTATCTTACATCAATTTCCTTTTTACATTACTTTTAAGCCTTGGATTATGTAGTTTAAATGAATGTATGTATATTTTGAGTATATCTGTATTTGTTTTGCTCATTTTACCTGTTCCACAAACATCATTTACTATTTATTTACACACTGTATGTGAGTTTTCTTGTTGTTATCGTTGCTTTAACTTTTTATTTCTACATTTTAGATAAATTCAAGAATTCATTGGCACTGCTCACTCAAACTGTTCTGTGCAAACACATCTGTCCTACTGGAGTCGGCATTATGTAAGATCCTACCTGCCTGTTCCTGATGCTTGTACATTTGCTGTACAATGCCTTACAAATTTCAAGATATTGCCATTTTATCAGAGTGGCATTTTATGGCTGAGTTAGTGTTGTGTCAACCATTGTTTTGAATATTTAGGTTTTTTTATCAGTGGTATTTTAGTTGTAAATACCTAGTTCGTAAATTTTATTGCTAAGTTTTAATTTTAGTTTTGCATGATAATTCTTAAGTTAATTTCAGGTTCGTTTGAGTTTTTGAATGTTAGTTTGTAAGTTAAGATTGATATTTTTAAATATCAATACAATATATATATATATATATATATATATATATATATATATATATATATATATATATATATATATATATATATATATATATATATATATATATACATATACAGATGTGCGAAGAGGGCTTCTTCCTTCTGTGAATTGCATCTTTACCTAAAAATATGACTATTCAGACACAGTAGCACTAGATGCACATGTTTCTTCATTGAGACATGACACTAATGGGTGATAAATTTTACTGTACACAACACAAGAGAAAATACTTATGGGTTCTTCCACTCGCACAATGATAGAGTCCCTCTTATCACTTGAAATCAACATTCGTTGGTTGGTTTCAACTGTATATTTGTGTGGCTTTTTTTTTTTAATCTTGAAAGTGGCGCCTTATTCCGATCAGTTTTCGATCACCGTGCGTTAGAGGCAGAGGAATAGAGTCTTGTTTACACAATGTCTGCGTCCGGTATTAAAAGAAAACACCCTACCATTGAAGAGAAAATGTCGATATTAAAACAAGTGAAAACGGGAATGAAAAAAAAAGTTATATTTGTAGGCAGTACGGTATTGCATTGTCTACATTATCAACAAGAGAAAAAGTCTGAAAACGACTGACAAAGAGAACTTGGATTAAGCATTGTTTGATTGGTTCAAATTTCAGAGGCACGCAAACATTGCTATAAGTGATCTATTTCTCCAGGAGAAAGCTGTTTCTCTTGGTAGATAAATGGGATATGGAGAGAATTTCCAGTGTTATAGAAGTTGGATTTCTTGTTTTAAACAAAGACATTCAATTAATTCAGGACAAGTTTCTGGGGAAGTGAAATCTGTAAATAAGAAAGTCACATCTGATTGGCTTAAAAATACCTAGAAATATCCAAGGAATATCAGGCATGTGGTGTCTTCAATGCAGACTAGACAGGACTTTTTTTATAAAACATTGCCAGATAAAACTTGCGAATGACGTACTAGTTTATGTAATTATGATGGTTCTGAGTTTCGCAGAGTATTGCTAACTGGTAAAGCACAAAAACTAAGATGTTTTA
Organism: Tillus elongatus; assembly: GCA_964006375.1. NCBI lineage: Eukaryota > Metazoa > Arthropoda > Insecta > Coleoptera > Cleridae > Tillus > Tillus elongatus. The sequence continues at coordinate 103,212,067 of OZ023262.1, read as the reverse complement.
AGAATGTAACAAGTTTGTTGGTGAAATATGTTGCTAATAAAAAGCATTGACATTCCTCTGAGCGAAGGTGCTAGGGTCATGAAATTGGCACAAATGTCGGATGCGATGAATCACCGGAACAGATAATTCTATGAAAACCTCAAGTATTCCAACATAATTGAAGGTGCACATTTAAACACTATCCAAGAGGTGATAGAAGATTCCGATTTGGACAACGAATCTAAAAGCCCTGAATGCACCAATGTTTCACTGCAAGATGCCATAGATTCTGCCGAGAAGCTTAGAATATTTTTAGAGGGGGCCTCAAAGTCCAAGAATGAGCTAAGTTTATTAACTTCTATGGAAAACTTTTTGGAAAAGAAGACAAAAGAAAAACCCGACAGTATAAATGAAAATCACCGACTACTTTTTATTATATATATAAAGTTAGATTAAGTAATAATGTACAGTATATACAGTGATGTGATTTTTTTTTATGTGAATAAAATTGATCATTCAAACTAGGCAGTTACAGTTAACTTTCAATATTGATGGAATGGGTTGTAGGGGAATAGTCTGGTTTGTACACTTACATATAGGTATGTACATACCTACACCTTTTTGTAGTTACTTCTTAGTTCTGATATAATGAGATCCGGTTTTTACGAGATATTATTGCTGGTCCCTTGACTCCTCATTAAATCTGGATTCTAATGTGTATATATATATATATATATATATATATATATATATATATATATATATATATATATATATATATATATATATATATATATATATAAATTTTATTATGTTCGTATTATTTGTGTTACGGGACACTCCCCCCCCTCCCCCAATAGCCTGGAAAATGGAGAGCATACTGAATAAAGTTGTTGGAATTTAATCTAATATTTCACTTTTTATTTCAGATTACGCATTATCAACAGTTTTTGTGTGAGAAAACCTCCATTCGCTATAAAATGTAAGCTGCACAATATTGCAAATGCAGAATGGCACCCAGATGCTCATCTACACATGGCAAAAATAATATCAGGGTAGGTCAGAAGTTACTAAAAACAGTTGAAAAATAACTTTGTACTTTTTTTAACTTTTTAGCTTTTCTCTGTTTTAAGTTTTAAATGCATATAACAGTTTTTGTGTATTTTTTTAATTTTAATTTTCTTCTTTTTTAGAAAAAGTACCTTTATGTTTGTTAAAGGCCATACAGGGGACACTACTGAAGTTAAACTTATGGTGTCATCAAATTTTGGACAGATGACTGCTGTTGACGAGCTTCTACTTATGACCTGTAATGAGGCCTTGGCAAAACAAGATCATTTTTCTTATTCAGATACAAAGGTAAGGAATGTTCAGTAGTAATATAAGAAAATTAAATAAACTGCACTGTGATAATAATGTATCATACTGAGTGTTCGGTATAGAAAAGTGTATATTTTTAGCTGAAATAAGTCATGCCGAACTAGGTAAGACAAAAAGTCAAATAATTCCTCAGTGAGATATAATATGATAATAATGTTTACTTACAAACTGAAAGGTACATATAAGAATAGCAATATAAATCAATAGAAAAATTGTAAATAAATTAACTACAATTAAGCCATGACTTTCTTGTAGAGTAAAATAAACTAAAAAGAACTAAAAACTTAGATACACACAATATATAGATACCTTTTGTTACATCAATGCCGCTGGAAGTCACATTTCGACCAATCTGCAAAACTCCTTGATGGCATAAGAATTTTTATTATCAACAGCCTTGTGAATATCACGTCTAGTTTTAGTTCGAAAGGGATGGTATTATATATTTTATTCTCCGAGTTAGTTTTTTCAACAAGATACTCCGCCTCTACTTCTAGTATAATAAATGTGGCCCATTCCTACAAGATCACTTCGGTCTATATGTTGTCTGACCAGTAACAAAAATAGTCTGGGCGCAGAAAGTGCGTTATGGTAGCATATTTTTAATAGCAAATGTCTTTCTTTGATGAAAGCAGGCATCAAACTTGGTTGCCTATATAGTAGAAACAATGTACCATATTTCATCGAAATAACTTTATTGTTTGAAAATATATAAACATTTTTCAAAAGTCTGGATGTGTTATGGAAGGGAATTTCCATTAAAATGTTTTTAATAACAAACACGAGCAGGCATCAATCTGATTACCGGTATAGCCTATGTAGTAGAAACAATGTACTATATTTTATCAAAATTACTTATGGTTTGAAAATATACAAAAAAATTTCAGAAAATAATTTTAAATGTTGGTTTTCTAACCAACAAAGCTTACGTTAATAGCAAATTGAGTTATTGAAATTTGAAGGATTTAATGAAAATTCGGTAAATTTGAAGATTAGCTCCCGAACGCTTTTCAAAAAATTGTCACACCCCCCAAGGAAGTTACGGGACTGGGAGTGAATAAGGGTGCTGGGCGGGGAAGGTAGTAAAAAGGAAATATGAGCAGAAAATGCGAAGAAAACTGCTTGAAAGCTGTCTATTTGAAGCCATATCCCCATTAAACCCTGCCTACCCCTCGCACAGCACCCCTATTTGCCCCAGGTCACGTAACTTCCTTGGGGGTGTGAACAATAAGTTTTTCTTGTGGTTTATGCAACGAGGGTGGTTGTATGCACATGAGAGGGGGGGGAGAAAAATTCCTACGACGAAGCAGGAACCCCCCCCCCCCCCCCCCCCCCGCTCAACTTGTGACAGTGGCGGGAGGTTGGGGTGGCTGCTTCGGCGTGGGGATGTTCCTTCCTCGTCGCGTGCATACAACCACACTCGCTGCATAAACCACAAGAAAAATGTCCTGTTCCTACCCGCCAAGGAAGTTACAGCACCTGGGGGAATAGCGGTGCTGTGCGGGGTAGGCAGGGTTTAAGGGGGATATGGCTTCAAGATGTGAAGGAGACAGCTTTCAAACCCGTTTTATTCGAATTTTCTGCTCATATTTCCTTTTTGCTACCTACCCCGCCCAGCACCCCTACTCACTCCTGGTCCCGTAACTTCCTTGGGGAGTGTGAACAAGAAATTTTTCTTGGGGTTTGTGGATCCGGGGGGGTCTAGGCAGGTTTCTGAAAACAGTTTTTTGAAAAGCGTTCGGGACCTAAACCGCTAATTTACCGAAAATTCGCTACCAAAACGCACTTACTGCGTCCAGATTTTTTTTCTACAAACGCATCATATTTCGATAAAAAATGCAAAAATGCATTAACGAATTTGTTCTACGAAAATTAGCTAAAAAAAATTATAGACTGTTAACCATAAACTTCACTAAACCTACAACGAAAGCATCAACTTAACCAAACTGACAGCCAAAGCATCAGAGAAAGGGTCAATGTGAAATGAATGTTCTGTAAATATTTTAGTAAAATGAAGGGCAGTGACAGTTGAATCTGAAACTTAAGGGTTTGCAGAACACTCTTCTTGCAACATTTTCTTTTCAAGATCCGTATTTGTTTCACGTTCTTTGCCTAAACATTGCCAATGTTGACGTTTAAAATTGCGAGTTTGACGTTTTGAGGAAAACTCCAAAATTTGTTTCTTTAACTACCCATAACTTCTTTGTCTTTAAAGCTAGAGAGCTAAATTTTGGTACAGAGTTCACTCTTTGTAATACAAACACGCGTACCAAATTTGGTTGCCCTTGCTTTGTTATTTCCGGAGATATGCATTTTCTTAGAACGAAAACAAAATTTTTCTGGAAAACCAGGTCCGATTTTCCCAGCTAACGAACTTGTCCAAGCCATTTGCAAAAGGAAGGTACACACCAAATTTGATCAAGATTGGTCTATTCTTTTTTGAGTTATCGGTCGGATATATATATATATATATATATATATATATATATATATATATATATATATATATATATATATATATATATATATATATTTGGTTTTTGTTTGTATTTCTTTACAGTGTCAGAGTGTGCACTAGCTTATCTTTAGGGAGAATGATGTTACAAGTATCACCAACAAGTCTTCGACTTAGGTGACTTTTAACGTTATTGAACAACCAGGCTCTTGATTAGCCTTGTAAGTTATTTTGTGAGAAATGTATATTTGTTCAATTTTGTTCAATCAGGCTCTTGATTAATCTTGTAAGTTGTTTTGTAAAAAGAGGTATATTGTTCAATAAATTATTATTATTATTATTATTATGTATATATATATATATATATATATATATATATATATATATATATATATATATATATATATATATATATATATATATATATATATATAAACACAGATCTTCTCATTAGCGAATTAAAAAAAAATTCACTAAAAGCTGCCTCATATCAAGTCTGGATCTGCAAAAAGTAACTCTAAATGGTGAGCATGTGGTTTCCGATATACAGGGTGTCTTACTGCCCATTAGAATTATTTCAGAAACTACTTCGATTGGAATTATGAAATTTGGGGAACAGTGTTTTCGGGCATGGCCTACTTAAGTAAGATAATGGCGTCCACGTATCACCTCCGGTTATACCGGAAGTTGACGTCATCTTTGTTATTTTAAGTGGAACACCCTATATATTATTGCTTTTTTGGATTGTGCATAGCGTTTTAGGTGGAGTTTCATCAAGTTTCCCTATTCCGAAAATTAACCCTTTTCAAGGCATCTAATTTCTTTCAACAACAAAAAATTAATAGAAACAGTAACTAATTTAAAATCATGTGTACTTTACAATAAAAAAACATAGAGCGGCAATATTTACAAGAGGAGTAACTGGATCCCTATTTACAAAAGGAGTAACTGGATCCCTAAGCTTCCCATCTGTGCTTTCAAAGTGGCTTAATTGCATACAGGGTGGTGGAAATTTAATGCTGGGTGTAGTTAAATTCAATCCTTCATAAGTCGGTTTTCTCAAATGGAACACCCTGCATGTTTTTCCATATTCTGATAAATAAATGTATTCCCTTTCGAACGAAATAAGGTTCTGTATACCTATCCAACTTTTAAAGTTAGCTACTGTTTTTGTGTAACCAACTAAAATCATGTTATTTCTTGCTAGGATAGCTGTGAAATTGCTAGCAAAACTTCAAAACAAACAACTAAGTTGTCACCAGTTATTTGTTGTTAATTTCTCTGTAGTGCCAGTTTAATTTAGATTTTATAAGAAATGGAACATATGCATATTCAAATGCTGATATTTTAAATTTATTATTTATACATGGACATTGCAATGGGATTATAAACAGAACATGTACAGTTTTTAATGAGACATATCCCAATTTGCCACCAATCACCAGAAAAAAATTACGAAGAATTCTAAAAAATCAACTAGAGTATGGTGGAATTAGTGCAGAAGGAATTCTACCAAAGCCAATTACTTCAAATGAAGATAATCTAATAAATGTGCTAGCCTATTTTAATGTCATTCCAGAATCCTCAACTCGTGCCGCAGAATATGATTTAGGCATTTCACGCGCGTCTATTCACAGAATACTAAGAACTAATGGTATGCATCCATACAAATTTAAGCTACTTTCTGCTCTTCATCCAGGTGACGCCGTCCAACATGTACAATTTTGTGAAATGATGATAGTGTGATGTCAAGAAGATCCACAATTTTTGCAACAGATTATATGGACAGACTAGTCAAAATTTACGAGAGAAGGTATTTTTAATAGAAATAATACTCAATTGTGGTCATCTGAAAATCCTCATTATATCTGGGAAAGAAACTTTCAAAATAAATTTTGTGTAAATGCTTTCTGTCTAGTTAAAGATAATCAAATTACTTACCATATCTACGAAGAAAATTTAAATGCCGACATGTATCTCAATATTTTGCAAACGATTGTGGCAGATTTTCTGGATACGTTTAGACCAACTTAGGAAGTATTGTAGTAGCGTGCATACAATAGAAGCATAAAAGCATTGCCTACCCTTAGGAAAATTACCCATACAAAATTAAGTGAATTAAGATATCTTGTTTAAAAAAAATCTTAATTCCATATCCATATACTATACTTGTATTTTATTATACTATACTCTTCCAGGTCTTTTACAACTCATAATATAATAATATATTAAAATTATTTATTATTTATTCTCATTTCTCGCCGCAGCCGGCTCTGTTAAAAGCATTAGATTGGAAATCAAAGGCAGGCATTCACAGCTCTCTGATGCAGTGTTACACGGAAACCAAAAGCAATGCTTATTCAAAGAATATTATGCATGTAGGTAGGTCGGCCGCCTTCGTGTCATCTCTGAAATCCCACAGTTCCCAAAGACACCCTGGATGTCGTGTCGATAAGGTCAATACTGTTCAATATGAACTGCTATTTTGAACCTTACCCACTTAATTGGCGCCTAAGTAAGCATTATTATGCACTCGTCACTTTTGCCAGTTGATGATTAGTTGCAATCTAGTTCATGCCATCCAAATAATATTCAATTATTTATCTAGATTCTGGTATTCAGTGTTTTTGTTTGGCATCCCTTGATTTAAAGACAGTTAAACCTTTGATTATACTGATTATAGACAATAGTTGATCTGTGGTTGTGCTTAAAAACAAAATTAAAAACAATATGAGTGTGTCGGTGTCAGTGTGTGATTGTGATTCTTATAATAATAACTGCATTCGGAAGTTAAAAACGACATTCATCATGTTAACTTATGATGGAAAACAGAGAGTGATTGAACTAGGCCGACCTATTCCAACTTTAAAGTTAATTCAAGAATCTAAAAAAACTTTGCAATAGTTATAAGTGACTCTGTGGTTGTGCACATGACAACAAAATGTACTGTTGGACATGTTTATTATTTTCCAAAGAAAAAAATGTGTGGAATAGTACCGGCTACACAGACCTAAATAATTTTTCTAACGCCTCCAAAAAACATGATGAATCAACACGCCATTTAAATACTGCCTTTGCTTTACACAGTTTTGGCAAAACACGTATAGAAAGTAGTCTTTCACGCCAATTTAGAGAAGAAATCGAAAGGCATAATGCAAAAGTAGATAGAAATAAAAATGTAATGTGAAGGCTTATTGATATTACATGTTACTTGGTGAAACAAGAGCTTCCGTTTCGTGGACATATAGAATCGGTAGAAAGTACAAATTGTGGGAACTTTGTAGAATGCGTTAAGTTACTTGCAAATTATGACGGAATTTTGAGTGACCATTTACAATTACCTGACCATACTGAGGGCAGGGCCGTCTTCAGTGGACTTTCTAACCGAATACAAAATGATTTAATAAATAGCATAGCAGCAGTAATTAAAAATAGAATTCATCTGGAAATAAAGGAAACAGAGTATGTTACTGTAATGATTTATGAGACCCCAGACATCAGTGAAAAGAACAACTTTGTGTCATTTTAATATATTTTAACAAATCTAACGAAATTGTCGACCGTTTTGTTGGGTTTGTTGATGTGAGCTCTAATCGTACAGCTGTATCTTTAACAAAAATTATTATAGATTTTTAAATTACTATAAATGTTGTGCAAAATTAATCGCTCAAACTTACGACAGAGCCGCAGTTCTTTCATCCGAAAAAAATGGTGTTCAAAAGAAAGTTCGTGAAACTTGTCCAGATGCTCTGTATGTTTGGTGTAACGCTCATATTTTAAATCTAGTTCTGTCAAAGTCTTGCCAAAGAATTGTGGAAACAAAACTTTTTTACGACAGTTAAAAACTTAGCAACATTTTTCCATATGAGTACAAAGCGATTGGATTTATATAATAAATTCTGTTCAAAAAAATTACCGCACGTTGTACTGACTCGATGGGTTTATAATTCAAGAACAATAAATGTAATTTTTAATGAACTCAAAAATATCCTTAATATTTTTATTGAAATTAACGAAAATCTAGCCAGTTGGGACGGAGAAACTCTTTCAGCAGCTAGAATGTATGAATTTACTTTAAACGACTTTGAATTCAATTATTTTTTTAGAAATTTTCAATGTAATATTTATGCGAACTGAAATTCTTTTTAATATAATAGTCAGAAATTGTAGATATTGTGTAAAAAAAAAGAGGAATTTAAAAACTTTATTGATAATCTTTACAATGACTGACAAAATGTATGAAAAAACGGTACTCTTTTGCGGGGAGCCAAAAAGAACGCGAAATATTAATCATGTGAAAGTACATTATAAACGAATATTTCGAGAAATATTGGACAATATAAAAATAGAAAATTCTGATCGATATAACGAAATTAGGCAGTTAGGTTTTTTTCGTCTTCTGGATCGGGACTCTTTTTTGGATTTCAAGTGTAATTTTCCTGAAGACATTTTTTTGGAACTGAAAACAAAATATAATGAAAAATTTGATTTTGACAGATTAAAAAACGAGTTGATTTGCTTATATTCTTCAGCAGCATTTTCCGGTCTTAATATTTATGAAATTATTAGATTTTGCGAGAAGAACAGTATGTGCCACGTTTTTCCACAACTAGTGAAATTAGCCAATATTATTGTGACGATACCAGCTAGTAGCGCTTCGGCCGAACGATCTTTCTCGGGGTTGAAACGTATTCACACCTACTTACGAAATACTCAAGGACAAGAAAGATTGAGTAATTTGGCAATTATTTCAATTGAAAAAAACCTTATGCAAGACTTAAAACGAAATACTAATTTTTATGATGATGTGTTGAATGAGTTTCTAAAAAAGACCACCGTATTGATCTAATTTATAAAAAATAAATGTTTGATTTTCCTATTAAAATGAGTGTAGTGTTTATTTTCCAAGAACCCATGGTTTTAAAAACAGCATAAGTGCACCACGCAAGAACTATTATAATACAAATTTCTGAAGGAGATCGTATTTTGGTGTGCTGTGGTAGGTAATTTTTACCTTTTAAAATGTTTGCCTACCCTAGTTTACCTAGCAGTGCACGCCACTGAAGTATTGGTGCCAATTAGGCAGGGCTCCACCTCACTGCCACAATCAAATCGATCATCGGCTAACTCAAATGTTTGAAGATAGATGGATAAGACGTCTAGGACTGTAGAATTGGCCTGTGAGTTCCCAACCTCACGCCATTCGATTTTTATGTTTGGGGAGTAATGAAAAAAGGAGATTATTCTACACCTGTATTTTCAAAAGAGAAGTTAATTGCTTGAATACGAATAGCGTTTGATAAATTGCCTGCAGATCAAATAGCAAAGTTCGGGACGCAGCAAGTGCGTTATAGTAGTGAATTTTCATTAAAATGTTTTTAATAGGAAATACATTTTTTTTAAAGAAAGCTTGCATCAAATTTGGTTACCAGTATAGGAGAAACAAAGGAACATATTTTATCAAAATAACTTTATTGTTTGACAATATACAAAAATCTGCCGAAAATAAACTTAAAATGTGCCCAAAAAACTGGTTTTCTGGCCAACGAACTTTAGGTTAATAGTAAATTAAGCTATCGAAAGAAACATTTTATGAAAAATCACTACCATAACGCACTTGCTGAGTCCCGAACATATTTTCTTACAAACATGCATTATCGATTCGATGAAAAATGCAAAAAAGGCAATAAGGCGTGTTCGATTAGAGAAAAAAAAAATGGCATCACCAGCGACTTAATGGGCCACCTGTGATTGTAAAAATAGTTTTGTAAGATGCAGCTCCAGGCATCATATAATTAACATATAAAATTTTTTCTCATATCTTGTATAATAATGGATATATTGATCTTTACCCTAGAAATGCGTCACCCTGTATATATGAAAACAGATAAAAACTGAAACTACCCCAGATATGGGTTCTATGGGGCCTAGTTAACGCTCTTTTGAAGAAATCTTTTCAAAATTCAAAAGTCACTAAAATTATATCCCAACTCTATGAGTAAAATTGTGATGGCCAAAAATAAATATGAATGTAAAAAGAATAGCATGCCTACATTTGTATTACAAATGTCAGAAAACAAAATACTTATTTACATGTCACTTTGAAAGTAGATCTGACATTTATCAAAACAATTTGTCAGTTGAATATGACATGTACTGTCGCCGTGGACTATTGTATTACGCCTTATAAGAATCTTGTTCTTTTTTTTTTTTTTTGGAGTACGAAAGCTTATTTTACTGTTTAAACAATTTTCGATCACTTAACCTGAAATGGTTTTTGTCTCATTTAACGTTGTTTCATTATAGAGTCAGGGTAGGTTTTAGAATCTCGAAATTAGTCTATTTTGTGTGAATTTTTCGTGGCATACCTAGAACAAGTTTTATTTTCCTTCAATTATAAATGACAATTTTAAGTAAATTCCTATATTTTCTGTGCCCAATGTGTTGAACGGATGCAAAATAGGAGAAGGAAATTTCATTTAAAGTTAAAATGACGAAGAGAACTTTATTGGAGGCACGAGCGTTGTTTCCATTTTTTTTTTATATTAATAACATTTATAGGTAAATTAGCAGATTAGCGTATTGTTCGTTTTTTGGAAACAAATTTCAGAAACATGCTTGTCGAGAGAAATTCATTTTAGTGTCTTGTTATAATTCAAATACGATACTCGATAGTTTACGTTAATGTTTGACAAGAAAGTCAATACATTGTTTATCTTACATAGTTACGGTATATAATACACTAGTTTGTTCCTATGTATAAATGTACCTTTTTTCTTAAAAAAACACCCAATAGCTCAGTAAATACTGGTTTTAGGTATAGGGAATACTTCATGAAACTGAAACAACATTTGTTGATGTATCGAAATTGATTCTAATATACAGGTGTTCTATTTGAATGTCTCAAGAGAACTTGACTCCAGTGTTTTACTCACCCGTGTACTCTTCTCAAGGAATTCTTTCTGTATTGATTGAAGTTGAAAGAAAACCTTTTTTTTCAAATTTTTGGCATGATAGAATGTTGCATGCTGACATAGTAATGAAGATACAGACCGCCAAATGTGCCTCTGATGTTTTAGAGAAGTGGCCATAACTTTTGAACGACTGTATAGACCCCAACAACTATACACCATATGAATTGGCAAAACAAGAGGAATTCAAAAATGAAACAATATACAGGTGTACCATTTTAAAAAAAAGTGAAGTTTGGGTTGCATCTTACTTATACAACACCCTGTATATGCAAAAATAATTTTAGTTTGTAGCTAACGTTAGTACCTGCAAGTTTTGTTTCAAAATTTTTTAAATTATTGAATAATAAAGGATATATTGAACTTCAACGCTCAGTTGGACCACCCTGTATGTGTGTGAAATAGGAAAAATATTTATAATGGATTCTTTGCTTTATATTTTTCTGAGGCATGCGCAATATTAGTGGTAGCATTTATTTCTAATAAAATTATTATTATTATTATTATCTTTATTGTTTTCTTTTTTGTTTTTCTTAGAAAATCTTAATGGGACCAGTAATTTCAAGAACGAAATTGTTTAAAAGTAGCAAGACATTCCAAGTGAATGATACCATTGATGTAATAATCATTCATATTTGTCATCCACATGAGATGTTCGTACAAATTGTAAGTATACCGTCTTAAATAGAGAAACCTTTAACCTGGTTCTCATTATGGCTTTGTGTATGTGTACTAATCTGGAAAATTTTAGAAATCCTATCGAGAAGATTATTTAAAAATGTCAAACTCGTTAACAAAACAGTTTGGAAAACAAAATGCATGTTTACCATTCCAAGGTATGCAATAATACTGTATAACTATCTTGAGCCTTAACTAAATGATATCACTTTTACAGGAACATATGTTGTTGTTGAACACAAATTAGTTTTACATGGCAACTATCATCGTGCAGAAGTTCAGAATGTAGATGTGTTAAATCAGACAGCTGCTGTATTCCTTGTTGATTTAGGATACAAGATCAACGTTTCATGGTCAGTGATAAAAACCTTGCCAGAAAATTGTGCCAGATTGGAGTGTCAGGTAGGTGCTCGTATAAGAAAACTGTTTTAAACTGTTTCTTTAAATCTACACCTTATCCAACAGTATAAATTTACAATGATAAAATACAAATTCAAAAACTGAACGTTATCTATTAGTGATTTTTTTTAAATAAAAATAAATAAATAGCTATTAGTGAGTTTTTATTTTAAAAAATTCACTAATAGAGAGGTATCGATGGTGAGACTTTGCAAAAGTTTTTGCAAATAAGCGCGAACTAGGACCCCTAGAACCAATATCCGGGGTCAGTTTCAATTTTTATATGTTTATATATATATATATATATATATATATATATATATATATATATATATATATATATATATATATATATATATATATATATATTTTGTGACAAGGTCTTGGCTGGCAGACCGTTTTTCGGTGACCAGGCTTGACGGTTACTATCAGATGATCCCGGGCGTCAGATTTTAAAGGGTTTACTCCCTGTTGAGGATGTCTGCGACCTCTTCACTGAACTCTGACCGATATACTGATCAAAGTACCTGGGTAACTCTGTGGAGAAGGGTTGGGTAGCCTTTAGGTAATACAGGCTAAACTTAGTGACTCCCGAGTGAGCGGGCTTTAATCGCTGACTCGGTGTGATCCGACCACTTCTGTTTTAAAGAAAGGTGTAACAGATTTTGTAGGCTAAGGGGTTAGATAAGAATTAGTCAAGGACTTTAATTTACCCAACCCTATCTTTCAGATTTGAAACTATTTACAAAATATACACATATACACAATATATATATATATATATATATATATATATATATATATATATATATATATATATATATATGTATATATATACAGAACAATATGTACAAATAAAATATGCGGGTACTAACATCAATCGGAACGTGGCCCTTGCTAAAGCAGTAACGGTCAGTCACGCACGTAGCTTACAAGTTCGGTAAGGTATATATATATATATATATATATATATATATATATATATATATATATATATATATATATATATATATATATATATATATATATATATATATATATACGGACGGTATTTCACTCAAGCGAGGATACGGCAGGAGGGCAACGCACAGCGATAGTTAACATCAGGATAACTTCTCAGTCAAAGCAGGATACAGCGGAAACGAAAAAGTGCGAGCTGGAGAGACGGGATGACCTCCCGGCGGCCTATGCGGACTGTGAATCCTCAGCATCTCTGCTAGGGCCAAACCAGGACACAAACATCTTGATTACTTTAGCGAGCTGTGAATCCTCAGCATCCTCACCAAAATAACAAGAGCTTATACTGTATGGGGCGGAAAGCCGAGTACCCGACGAAGGGTACAGGGCCAATTGGGAAGGACGTCTCACTTGGAGTGACCTAGATAGGCTGTGAATCCTCAGCGTCCCTATCGGGATCAATCCAAGATGAATATATCTCGATTATTTAAGTGAGCTGTGAATCCTCAGCATCCCCACCAAAAATAATGCAAGACAATCTAACATACGGGACTCGTCTAGGAAGGGCAGAAATAACTCGCTTGCGTAGATTTGGGCTATAACAATATTTGCGGATACGGAAATCGGTTGGAACAGGTGCGGTCGGACGGCAAACTTAAGCGGACTGGTGGCCACTCACTATGCTCGGCTTATTAGCTGAATTACCAATACTGCCTGTGCCCCGTGTTGCTTCTCCTTGTATATGAATTTCACAGCCGGCCAAAAACTGCCATGGTTGGAATTTTATCACCTTATCACAGCCGGATAAGATAATAAGTATGAAATACCTGTTTAATTAAATATAAATCGCTCTAAAATATTTCATGGTGAAAATATTTTAGCAAATATTTATATAGTTTGCATTTAATTATTTTCTATTTAATTAATTACTTACTTAGTAGTTAGGCGTTTTGTACCACAGACCGATAGAAAATAATACTTCATCGCTGAAAATTTTTTTCTCCGAAAACAACAAAGCTGCTTTAATGAAATGTACTATATATGTTTCCTTGGGAGAGGCCTTACTACGTACCAAAATTCAACTTTCTAAGTTTATAGAAAATTGAGTTATTAAAATTTTAAAAATTTTTCGAAAAAATTTTTTTTCTCCGAAAATTACAAAGTTCTTTTAATGAAATTTGGTGGATATCTTGCCCTAGGAAAGACCTTACTACGTACCAAAATTAAACTTTCTAAGTTTATAGAAAATTGAGGCATTTAATAGAGATTCACTACCATAACGCACTTGCTGCGTCCCGAGTTTTTATTATTACTACTACTACCACTAGTACTACTACCAGTCACGCCAGTCCCATAAAGGTTTTTTTTTCTCATAGCGGAGGTGAATGCTTTTTATGCAGGCGCTAGAGCGATCTGACACCAACCGGTACTGTGGTGACTCCCCTTCACTCCAGGTCGTGACTACCCACTAAACACCCCCTTGAAACCTAGAGACGTAGCGGAAACCGCTCGCTGGCATTGCTTCACCACGTCCCTAACCATTGTTGTTTTCAAAACATCTAGATCCTGTCTTCCTCCTCCTTTGACTTCATTATTTCTACTCTCCACAGTATTCCACACCCTTTCACTTCCCAGCATATGCTCCACCACATTATCTGCTGTTAAACCTCTGCCAATCTCTTTATACATTCGTTCTCTTATTTTCGACCATCTTGGGCACTCAAAAACCGTATGTTCTGGCGTATCTCTATCCCCACAATATGTACAATCCTCTTTGTCGACTATTTTCATTTTACTCAGGTAAGACCTGAAACACCCATGACCTGACAGAAATTGGGTAAAATAGTAACCCTCCTCCCCATGCTGTCTCGATATCCATGTGTGTATGTGTGGGATGAGCCTCTTTGTCCATTGGGATTGACATTTCCTCTTCCCATTCTTGCTGCCACTACAGCATTGTTTCAGTTCTTGCCTTCTTTTTTTCTTCTCTTCTATTTTCGTGTCTTTCGTAAGTTAGGTTAGGTTAGGTTTGAATGTGAGTGGGCCATACCGGTCCCTCCACCGCGACCATAAGGTCTATTGTGGCTCACGCCTAATAGTCTATATTTCGCCAAACAAAGCCAGCCTCCTGCAGAGGTCGATAATCTTTGTGGGCGAAAGTTGATCCAGATCTTTCGGAGCAAGCTTTGTCTTGCCGAAGAGCAGGTATCTAGTCCTGTCCGCCGCCGGACAGCAACACAGTACGTGCTCTACTGTCTCATCACTCTCCATACACAGCCGGCACTCAGTCTCCTGACCGACCCCAATACGGTGCATGCGCATGTGCATGTGGTGACGCAAGCGACAGTGTCCTGTATACAGGCCGACTAGAGTATTCAGTTGTCTGTGTAACTCTAGAAGTTTTTTAGCCCTTGACTCAGATAGGCCATTTATGAAGGCCTTAGAGTGAGCTAATCCTGGCAGATTTTGCCATTACTGGCTTGTCATTCTTTCTGGTCCGATAAAGTCCCTCTGGGCACCACTCCTGGCAAGCGCGTCGGCCGCAACATTGCCATCATGGTCCGAGTGACCCGGTATCCAGACCAGTAACACCCCATTACAGCTGCCCAGTTCGTTGAGGGCAGATTTACAACTCCATATCGTTTTTGAGTTGCAACAGTAGGAACCAAGAGCATTTATTGCAGCTTGGGTATCTGTATATATCTTTATCGATTTGTGTGCGCACTGGTTTTCTATGCTTTTCCTTGCACACATCTCGATGGCATACACTTCTGCCTGGTGTATGGTTGCGTACTTGCCGAGGGTAGTTGATAGTCTAGCATCAGTGTTGCCCCCATATGCGCCGGCTCCTACTCCCATATTGGTTTTGGAGCCGTCAGCATACCAGCAGAGATCAGCTCTCAATAGTGTCGTTTGATTTCGTTCCCAATCCTCCCTTTCCGGGAGGAAGGTCTTGAAAGACAGATATCTACTGATCTTTGTTTAAATATTATAAATATAAATTCAGAACAATCATTTTTTGTGTGATCTTGTGGCTAATAAAGCTACTCTATTCCATTCCATTCTAATCTTTCAAAGTGTGCTAGTTAACTACTCGCATCTCGATTACAACAATGTGATCTTCTTAGCTCTGATAGGAGAGTTACATATTACCAAAGCAGAAGTTCAGCTTTCTTGTAATATTTCTGAAAGGACGGATTGTTTTATTACTGTTTTGACATATCTAGTTTATTTCAAGAAATGAATCAACCACTTAATCTTCAAGAATGGCCTTTAGTTATTGATTTACCCAAGAGTAGTCTGAGAGCTGTACTTCTTCATGTTGGTAACGAAAAGCCTTCCATTCCAGTGGGTCATACTGTCTGCACTAAAGAAACATACTATGAGGCAATAGAACAAATGAAAGCTTCAAATAATTCATTATGATGCTGATGATTAGCACATCTGCGGTGAATTTAAGGTTATAACCCTCTTTATTAGGTTTGCAAGGGGGGGTATACAAAATATTGTTGTTTTTTGATCGGGGTCGCAAAGACGCGGACGTGCCCTAGGGGAAGAAAAGAGCAAGAGACCAACATTGCCCGAGGAAAGGATGGCCTTCAAGAAAAGCTTTTATTCCCGGCCAGATGAATATTAAAAACGAGCCGCTTATAATCCAAAAAATATTTTTCTTCCCCCTTTGCACCTTAAGCTTGGTTTAACGAAAAATTTTGTGAAAGGCTTAAATCGTGATGATTTGAAGTATTTTCACAAAGTTCTCCAAAAGTTGTCAGAAGCGAAGCTTAAAGATGGTATACTTTTGTAGGTCCACAAATAAGAAAATGGTTTAGTGTTAACCTGTTTGAGCAATATCTATCAGAGGCCGTAACTTAAGCTTGGATATCTTTTGAGAATGTAGTTGCTGGATTTTCAGGGACTACAAAACGCGATTACTATAGGGAAGTTGTTGCTAAATTCAATTTGGACTTTGTCCCAGATAACTTAGGAATGGTGAGCGACGAACATGGGGAAGCCTTCAGAAAGAACTAATCGATTTAGAGCGCAGATATCAAGGCTTCTGGGATGAAAATATGATTGGTGATTTTTGCTGGTCAATTTTAAAGGAGAACAAATCTGAAAATGTACAAAAGACAAAATATAACCTCAAAGGTTTTTAGTTCTTAGTTCGTGTGCTTTTGTTGTTTCTTACATGTATAACGAATATTGGATAAATATAGATATATTTCAGTTGTCTGTATCTAAAAATATATATGTGATGGAAAAATATTAATGGCATTTTTTAATTTAGTGCTCTTAAATTTGTAAAATAAAACTAGTTTTATTTGATGAGCAAAACATATGTAAACCAGTGTTATTTGTAGAACATATAACATTTTTACTTTTAAAATCTGACTTTGTTATATATTGTTGGGTTTTAGGCAATACAAGTGAAACTGGCAGATGTACAACCCTTTGGTGATGAGTGGCCGAAAAACTTGAAACTTGAATGTATACACAGATATATAATATCAGAAACCGTTTTGAAAATGGTTGTTAAAAACGTCAGTCCATTGGAAGTTGGACTTTTTGAGGTTCATGAAAACGTTGAAATTTGCGTAAATGCTCTGCTAGTTACAAAAAACTTGGCCAAAACAACAGGAAAGCTGTAAGTAGTTTTATTTTGAAATTGTTACATTATTTACCAGTTTTTTTTTTTTTTTGCAGTTCACAAACAGTTGAATGGCAACGAGTCGAGAAGAAAGAAGAAGAAGATTGTGGATTTATGTTTCTGAAGCAGACGAAGTTAAATGCAATTGACAGTGATAATGATGATTTTGATGAAACTGATGGTATTAAACAGGAAGTAGACGTGATTCTTGCAGAAAATCCTGGCATGATTTACATAAAGTTCCATGCTTTGAAAGATAAAGAGCAAGACCTTTTTAAGGAACTCCAAGTTTATTATACAGAGAATAAAACATGTAAAAGTAAGTGGAATATTAAAGACAAGTGTGTAACATTGGACCGCGAAGAAAATGAATATTGCCGTGGAATCATCCGTGGAAAAGTTGATGATAAATATCGAGTATATCTAATTGATAAAGTAAAAGAAGTGATTGTTTCTAGGGAAAACATATTTGAAGCAGATGAGTATTTCAGTAAAAGATATCCAGATACAGTATTTAAATGTCGTTTAGCCAATATTGAGCCCGCTGGTGATAAGAAAAAGTGGAGCAACATGGCTATTGAGTACCTTCAAGATATATTTAAAAACCATAAGGGTATTTTTATTAGAAAGGTAAAAATTGAAGATAAAAGTGGAAGTAGTCCATTTCCAGTGGAAATGTGGTATTCAAAACTAGTAGTTGGAACTGCCCTGGAACCTTCTCACACTAAGTTTAAGTCTGTCAACAAATTACTTGTAAATCAGGGATTAGCATTAAAGATTAAAACCACTGATTTAAGAAAGGAGATTGGTGATATTATTGAACATAAAACACAAGTGGAAGATGTAGAAGTGACACCTAATATAGATACAAGCACATTATCATGCGCTGAATCACCATCTGATAAACAGAAAGCAGATGGTGAATTAAATAAAGTGAAAGGAAAGGAAAAGGTTGATTGGAATGACCTAATTACAGATGAAGAGAGTGAGAGTAAAGAATGTTCAGTATCAGAATGGCTTCCACCCTTTAAAATAGCAAAGAAAGAATTTGATGCTATGATCACATGTGCTGATTATGATGGGAGCTTGTTCTTACACGATATTAACTTAGAAGACCTATATAGAGATATGGAGAAAAATCTAAAGAAAACATTTGATTCTATTGATGTTAAAGAAGACACAGTCTGGGTTCCAGATCAGCTTTGCACTATCCACTATGATGATAATTGGTATCGCGGGAAAGTAATAGATGTAAAAAGCCCCTCAGATATACTTGTGTTGATGATAGACTTTGGTAGTGATCATCATATTACGCCAGATATGTTGAGTCCAAAAATAACATATCTGGATATTCCAGCTTTTGCAACCAGGGTTAAACTACATCGAGTTTTTCCCAAAGATGGTACCTGGTCTGAATATGACTATAAAACATTACTTGATACTATTTCAGAGAGAGCTAAAATTGTTGTAAAAGAAAACATAAGTGGTGAGCTGCCTGAGGTAGAAGTGTTTATTGAATCTGGGGAGTGTCTTAATGATTTACTTGTCGAGAAAAATTCAAACCTGACGAGGCTTCTGAAAACTGACAATGAAGATAATGATGACAGCATCATAGAAATAATAGATTCAGAAGAGACAGATGTAATCTCTAAAAGTGTGGCAAAAGAAATTGCAAACACTATGATAAAAACTGCTTCAAGTATAGCTAGTGAAGGAGAAGAATCAAATACTGTTGAACAATCAGATGAAGCTTCAGAAGATAGTACCATTACAAGCAACAGTGGCAATTCAAATGTTGAATTACTGGATACTTTTAAACTTGCCAAGATTCCCGCACCAGATTCATCTGGAAAATTTAAAATGACTGTCATCAATGTCATTAATATAAGTCAGGTTGTCCTAGATGTTCTGGGGGATTCTGAAGATTTTGCCGATGACTTCTTGGATATTTCAGAAGATATCAGAAAATCATTTGATGAGCAGCCTCTTGTGGAAGAAATCACAGAGGGCATGGCTTGTATATGCCCATTTAGTGATGACAAATGTTGGTACAGGGCTCGGGTGCACAGTGTAGATGATTTAGCACTTGGATATGTTCTTGTATTCTTCGTTGATTATGGCAATATCGATAGTGTGCGTTATACTGATGTACGAAAAATGAAACCAGAATGGTTTAGATTGCCAGTGCGAAACCAGATTGCATGTATTGATGTAAAATTAAATATTCCAAATAACAAAGATCTTGCTTTGAAACATATTGGAAAAGTAGAAGGAGAAAGTAAACTAATAGAAGTTGTTTCTGAAAATCCATTTTTAGTTCATATTTATGATAATAATAACATACTGTCTTACCAAAGTTTGATTGACAAAGGCATTTTGTCGAAAAATTGATTTTAAGTTTTTTATTCCACAGGATATCATCTAAGTTTAGTTTAAAAATTTTGTATGCTTTGATATTTCTTTTGTAATAAACTATGTTGATGGTATTGTTTTATTTATTAATTATTTCCTGTTTAAGATGTAACAGTCGAGTTCCCAAGGGTGTAGTGGGTCGGTGTTTGGTTTGGTAAAAAAAAACGTTAGCGTGAGCACCACCACTTTACTTGAAAGATTTGATATTTTAGGGGAAAGTGGAAGCCCCAAAAAGGCAGGAGAAACAGTAACATACTACCCTATGGAAGTAGGATGCCCAAGGATAACACTCTGGGAGAAAGGCATTCTCCAAGGGACAGCTTTGCTAGGGGTTGTTAAGAGAATTTTGTTATATGATATAAAAACATAAATATAGATTTACTTGGTGACTATAATATACATACAGTGAAAATATAAATATATAAACATAGAATTCGGCATCTGCAACTTTGACCTAGGTAGCAGTTATTGCAGGTAGCAAGGCGAATGTGGTGGCAGTGCAATATTTGTGAGAAGAAATGTTCAAGCTACGTGTTGGCAGGATTAAGTATTAATGTCTGAACAGGGGCGTGCGGTGACATTTTAAATAAGGGAAGCAACTTACCTATTTGTAGTGTAACTCAATTCTTCTGTCGTTTTTGGCAAATTTGTCAATAATGTCATCATAAAACTGTGGATTCTGGGACATTTCCTGGACGAGGTTATTTTCAACTGACAAAATTGAAATTTGAGAAAGTCTCCTGTCCTGTTGAATTCCTAACAAAACTCTTGATACGTTTCAATGTAGAAAAATTTCGTTCTACAGATGCACTAGCAGCAGGAATTGTTAATACTAATTCACATAATTTGAACACTTCAGAATATGCATTTTCCAATTTTAATTGTTTTAATAAAGTTAAAAGTTCACTAGCGTAAGTTTTTGTGTCAATAACATCAGGTTTATAAATGACTAAGTTCTGATCGTAATAAGGCTTTGTCAAAATAATGTCCATAGTGGTTAAATAATGATTTGAATGAGTCTTCTGGGAAGGGTATCCCTTTAAATCCTCCAAAATTACACAATTCAAGAAATTTCAGGTGACTGAGATGATCAAATCTGCAGTTAATTTGCTGCTGAATTTGATCTATCATTTCGTAGAAAAGGCGGCGGTAAGAAGTTTGAAGGTCTTCCACATTATCATTGTGCAGACGCTTTCTTCGTGGCTCCACTTCTCCTAATTCAATTGTTTTTTCCCAGAACTTATCAAATTCATTCCTTTTTTGAATTATAATGGATTTTTTCAGGCAAAAACCACTGTCATTTATTTTACATTGCAATATGTTAAATACATTATCTGAAAACGAAAATATTTCCGAAAATATATTAGGTAAAAAATTAAAATTAAATTCTCCTTTCAAACCATCCAAAAATCCTCTAGAACTATTTATTGTTTCTGCGTCCCAATATTTGCTATTTTCCATGATGTTTTCAAAAAGTTCAATTAATGATTCACGCTGTTCAAATATAGTTAACACAACCCTGCCGTTGTAGTTCCATCGGGTTGCAGCTACTTTGGGTAAACGTTTTTTAACAATTGGGTCTAAGGCTTGTGTGCGCTTCGTAGATTTGGAAAAAAAAGCAGCCATTTAACACTTTACATTCTTTAATATGATTTATAGATTGGGATAAAATTAAATTTAAATTATGAGCACAACAGTGTACAAATAGAGCAATGGAGAACGTTTCCCGCACTTTAGCTTGAAGACCGCAATCGGTTGCATTCACCTTGCTAGGAGCGTATATACAAATACAGTATGCTGCATAATAAATTATTATGTGTGTGAGCTTGCGAAATAAAAATTTTAATAATTAAATTAGTTTCAGAATTTGAAATTTAATATTTAAAATACAAAAGGGATTTTAAATAATGCGGTTTAGGTATGTAGTCGTTATTTTAAGAGAAGCAATGCTTCCCTTGCTTCCATGGACTGCACGCCACTAATATATATATATATATATATATATATATATATATATATATATATATATATATATATATATATATATATATCACACCGATAACTCAAAAAATAATGGGCCGATAAATTCCTTTTGCAAATGGCTTGGATAAGTTAGTTAGCCAGGAAAATCTGCCGAGATTTTCCCGGAAAATTTTGTGTTTCCTTTCGAAAAAAAATTATATCCGAAATTAACAAAGTAAGGGCAACCAAATTTGGTACGCGGGTTTATATCCTTATAGGTAAGTTACCTACCAAAATTTAGCTCTGTAGGTCAAAAGACAAAAAAGTTATAGGCATTTAAAGAAAAATAAATTGGGGTTTTCCTCAAAACGTCAAAGTTGCGATTTAAAACGTCAAAATCGTCAACATTTAGGCAAATAACTTGAGTCTAATACGGGCTATGGAAATCAAATGTCTCAAGAAGGATGTTTTACAAACCCTGAAGTCTTAGTTTCAACTGTCATTGTCCTTCATTTTACTAAAATGTTTCCAGAAAATTCATTTCTAATAGACCCTTTCTCTGATACTTGGCAGTAGTATTAGCTATAGAGTTTATTGTTTAATGGTATATAATGTTTGTCGAATTTTCTTAAAAAATCAATAAAGCTCAATATATCCGTTATTATACAAGATATGAAAAAAATTTGTATATATTAATTATAGGGTGTCTTGAGCTACATCTTAAAAAATATTTCTACAATCACAGGATGGGCCATAAGTCGTTGGTGATACTTTTTTTTTTATCAAACACGCCTTATGTTATTGCATTTTTGCATTTTCCATCTAAATATAATGCATGTTTGTAAGAAAAGAAATTCTGGATGCAGCAAATGCGTTATTGTAGCGAATTTTGATCAAATGCTTCATATTTGAATAGCCCAATTTGCTATTAACCTATAAGGTTGATCAAGAAACGAGTTTTTTCGGGAACACTAAGATTACTTTTGGAAATTTTTGTACATTTTCACACAATAAAGTTATTTTTATGAAACATGGCACATTGTTTTTTACTATATAGGTTATACTGGTAACCAAAACTGATGCCTGCTTTCTTAAAAAGAAAACGCACTTATTTGCAATAAAAACATTTTTATGAAAATTCACTGCCATAATGCACTTGCTGCGTACAGAGTTTTTTCCGTCTCTGTTGGCTTCTTTTGACTTGTATTAGAATGTACTAGACTTACAGGCCTGTGAAAAACTTGTATTGATAATATTCTTACAAATTGTAAGGATTATTTATTTATTTGTTTGGATACCAACGGGGTTGCCCCCAAAATAGGATCACATACAGAGTATACAAATACAAATGTAGCAGTGATAACAAAAACATCATTTTAAAAACAGATTAAAACAATATTTGATTTAAGTTGTAAAAACAATATACACATACTTGTGCACACACTTATAATATGGAGGGAAATAAAGAATCAAAAAAAAAAATCAAGGCAACAACAATAGTCGGACTTTCAGAGCTTTTTTATACCCGAGCAATGAGCCACTGAACATGTCGATTGCTGAGAACTCATTACCCGCTCTCAACATTCTTGACAGCGGCGAATTAAGAGCAGTGTTAGTTCTGCTAAAGAGCAAGAAAAAAGGTTCAGCCACCCTGAGAAGTCGATTTGGAACATTTAAACGTATCTGACTTAGAAGTTCTGGAAAGTCTATTAAATCGTTTACTATTTTAAAAATGAATAGGCAATCTGAGACAAGCCGGCCTTCTTCCAATGATAGAATTTCAAAAAGTATCGCATAATTTTGTAATCATTATTAAATTCTAACTTAAGTTTAAAGCACAAAAACCTTAAAAATCTATTTTGTATCTTTTCGAGACGCTCCTTATAAATAAGATACTCGGGATTCCATACAGAAGACCCAAATTTTAATTTGCTGGCAACATACGCATTGTATAATGAGATAAAACATTTTTTATTGTAAAAAAAAACTGCACCCTGTCGCATGATTAGCCCCAGCATACGATAAATGTCAGTAGCAAGATTGTCAATATGTCTGTAGACAGTAGCTTTCTGTCAAAGATAACGCCTAGATCTTTTACATAAGTGATCCATGTAATAATATTATTATCTAAGAGATTGGAAACTCTTGCCATAGTTTCCCACTGGTAAAAGTTATAACACTACACTTATCTAAATTAAGGTAAAGCTGATTTATGCTACAATAATTAGTCAAGTTGTTAAGGTCGGCCTGTTAATGTAAACAGTCTTGTGTACAATTAATAGGAATAAATAGTTTGAGGTCATCGGCGTACATTAAAAATTTACAGAATTGAAAACAAGTATTTATACCATTAACGTATACAACAAACAATAGTGGTCCAAGGTGGGTTCCTTGTGGTACACCTGATGGTAGTTCGTAAGGTATAGATTCATAACCTAACACGGATATAAACTGAGATATATTTCTAATATACGTACTGACCCAACGCAGGAGAACTCCATGCACACCGATCACCTCCAGCTTTCTCAACAAAATGCTATGATTAATTTTATCAAACGCCTTGGAAAAATCGGTGTTCACAGCATCCACTTTTTTTTCTGTTTCTAAAGATCTTAATAGAAATTCTGTATGTGAAGTTAAGTTGGTGTCAACCGACCTGCCTCTATAAAAACCATGTTGCTCCTGAATAATTTTTTGTGTGACAAATTCAAAAAGCTTTACATATACCAGGGATTCAAAGAATTTTCCAAATACACCTAAGATACTGATCAGGCGATAATTTTTAATACATTTCCTAGGACCACCCTTATGTATAGGAATACCCGAGGCAGTATTCCATTTTATAGGATGAATTCCAGAATGCAGAGATCTATTAAAAATCAACATCAGTGGTTCTAACAGAATCGCCACATCCTTTTACAAAATGTGGCGACAATCTGTCAGGTCCAACACCTTTTTTACCATCAAGCCTTGCCAAAGACTCCAGTATCTCGTCTGCAGTAATATAAATGCTGGATAGAGAGCGTATATCAATACCTACATCTATATCATCCGTATGCGGTGCGTCATCTCCATTTTCATAAACGCATCTAAAAAAGTGGGCAAAAAGATCGCAAATACCCCCTCCCAATGAAACAGAAACTTCATCTAATGTCATCGTAGACAGTATACCTTGATTGCCCCTCTTTAATGAGATATAACGCCAAAAACGGCTGGAATCCGAAGCAATTAAGTTCTCGGTTAGTGTAATATAGTGGTCGTGATCATTAGAAATTTGCCGCTTGCAACGAGCCCGTAGCATTTTAAAGGAACTATAATCGGCCGTGTTTTTATAAAGTTTCCACTTTTTGTGATACTTATTTTTTTCTTTGATACTCTTAATTGTTGAAGAAAAATATGGAGGATATTTTTTCGTTATTCGGATCATTGGGACATGATATTTAATGCAATCAAAGATAACAGAGTATAACTTTTCAACCATATGATCAACCTCCAAATCTTCCATCAGGGCACGCCAAGAAACATTTTTCAGAATATGATTATCATAGGATAATTTGCTTTTTTAAAATTAAAAGAGCTATTTTAGTGAATTTTCTTAGAAAAAATTCACTAATGAGATCTCGACTTTTGAATTTTGAAAAAATTTCTTCAAATGAGCGCGATCTAGGACCCCTAGAACCCATATCCGGGGTCAGTTTCAATTATATATATATATATATATATATATATATATATATATATATATATATATATATATATATATATATATATATATATATATATATATATATATATATATATATATATATATATATATATATATATATATATATATATATATATATATATATATATATATATGTATCACACCGATAACTCAAAACTCATGGACCGATTTTCATAAAATTTAGCATGTGCCTTCCTTTTGTAAGTGGCTTGGATAAGTTCGTTAGCCAGGAAAATCGGCCGAGGTTTTCCAGAAAAATTTTGGGTTTTCTTTCGAAAAAAAAATTTATCTCAAAAAATAGGAAAGCTAGGGTAACCAAATTTGGTACGTAAGTTTACGACACTAAAAGAAAACTATATACCAAAATCTATATTTCTATGTTAAAAGAAAAAAAAGTTATAAAAAAATATTTCGTGCCAGATCATTTCTATGAAAATTCACTACCATAACGCACTTGCTGCGTCCAGACTTTTTAAACAATGTACAGTTTTCATAGAGAGCATGAATTCAACAGTAGGTTGGTGAGCGTCCTCATCTACGAGAGGACAACAACAGTGTAATAAGCTCTCAACAATCTCTTCATTACACATAACAAGATCAAGTATTCTATGATTTACATTAGTAACATAATTAAACTGCTTAAAATTACATAAAGAAATGGCATCAAGCAAAGGTGCAGAGCTATTGTCAAAGTATTTCAAAATTTATGGTTAATGAGCAAATGTTTAAATATATTAAAAAAAAAGCTGGCTTTCATGACACAATCATTTTAACATTGGTTTTAAATGCTCATTTCCTGGAAAATTGTCTTTCAATGTTATAGTTGAGGGGAAATCGTTTATATATTTAAAAAAAGCTGTCTTTGATGGCACCTACTTTTTTTATATTTTTTTAATGCTTATTTGCTGCAAAATTGTTTTTCCAAGTTTATGGTTGAGGGAAAAATGTGTAAATATTTTCAAAAAACCTGTCCTTGATGCACCTACCTTTAACATTATTTTTTAATGTTCTTTTGCTGCAAAATTGTTGTTTAAAATGTATGATTGGGGACAAAATGTTTAAGATTGTATTCTGAAATAATATACATAACTACGCAATGAGCAAGAAAATAAAAAAATAATTGGAAATTAACAACTGACGTTATATATACATTTATAAATCTTAAATCATAATACTCTTACCATTAACATACATACATACATACATACATACATACATACATACATACATACATATATATATATATATATATATATATATATATATATATATATATATATATATATATATATATATGAGGTACTGACAGGTGGGTTTTGTTAAAAAAAATACATGATCACGTAAGATATATTTCAGTTCTCATAAAATAAAACTGAACATTTGAATGAATAAATAGTTTCAAACACACATATATTCAATATACAGTAAGTCCTTGCATAACGTCGTCTCATTTTCTGTTGTTTCATTATAGCTTCGCAGTGTGTTGTAGGCAAATGTATCGTTTAACGTTGAAACTGATTTAGTATAACGTTGTTATTCTAAAAAAATTCTAAAATAGTAGGTAAAAGAGGAGTACATAATATAATGTGTACTATAGGCGTGTACATAATACATAGGAAAATGAACACTGTTCTTTTTGCTTAATCCTTTTACAGCCACAAATATGTACATTATCTTCATTCGTAATGATTCGTTTTACATCGTTTCACTTAACGTCCCAATTGTTATGTCACTAACTAGGACGTTAAACGGGGAGTTGCTGTACATTGCTTTCTCATTATATTTATTGTTATAATTTATAATAGAACATGTTTATACTTTTATATAGATATAAAGGTAACGACATATAGAATACTGGTGAAGATGTCTGACTGGCAACATATTGTTACTTATTTCTAAATCAGATCATATTTGATAAATATGATAAATCCAAATTAAAAGTCCATTACAATTAACATAGTGTATAAACTGGGTTAGTTATAAAAAATACATGGTTGCCTAAGATTGATTAAATTTTTAACATAATATATTATGTACACTAAAAACATAATCATATATTTGAATTAAATAAACTGTAAGACACAACGTAAAAACTGAAAATTATATATAAATGAAACAAACTATTTTCATATTTCTATATGTTATATTTTAGAACAAACCATATTTATAATTTAATGTAGATATAAGGTTATTGTCTGTGGTGTAGTGATGAAAATGTCTGACTGCTACTCTAAAGGTAGCAGGTTGCCTCCAGCACTGAAATGAACCCTAGAACATCTGAAAATATGGCACCTTTTGTTCGGAAGATAGTAAACCACAAGTTGTAATTGCTAGTCAAATTTATCCTCTCATGAATCTGGCTCACCATAAAATGAAGTTTTCCTGCATCTGCGTAGCACCACTGAGACATTGACACAAGGTCCACACAAGACTCAGAATTAAGGTAGATATTATAATATAAATATAAAATACAACTATCATTGAATATTTGTAATACTATTTTTAAGGTTTACCTCCATTAAAAGCAATAAAAATGCATTACATATGAACAAGCTCATTTATTGGCACAAATCGAGAGCGTAATCGTGTGCTCCAATGTACTCTAAATTATGTGATATGTCAGAGAGTTTTACAAATATCCTGATTCATTAATAATGAATATTGCTAAAGATATTAGGCTAATATAAAATTATATAAATCACACTGTTTTAGTGATGTAAAATTATGTCAAAATTATAGTGATAAATTGTGATCAAACAATTAACATTATATGGTTACAATTAAAAGCAAGCTCCCTCTTAAAGCAAGTTAAATACTGGTAGCAGTTACAGAATGATAACTGAAGAAAGGGACCTTAATGGCGAATTTTTCATAATAAAATTTTCGCTAACAACATTAAAATGACAATAGGAATGTATAAAATAGTTTGATAATGTAAGTTGAAGCATTATGAGTGAATACAATTGTTTTTATCACAGTGTATAAGCTTATACCTATATGTAAAACACATGTACAATTTAGATGAACAAATATACTTACTATATACAATAATATAAAAGTATTAAAATTGTGACGAAAAATGTAAAATTTATACCTGCTTAATTAAAACTACAACAAAAAATGAAGTTATAAAGCGCTATCAATTAAAAAATATCAGCAAAGTAGGTACATGAAGCTAAAAAATAAATATAAAAATTTCAGGTTTCATCTAGTAAAACTTTTAAGTTACTTTTCTAAACAGTTAAAAATGTAACAAGAAAAAATTTTGTACCTAGGTAAATACTAAATACTGACGTTGAGACTATTTCTCTCGCTTCACTAATATTTGTTTTCTTTTCTGTAAATGAAGGACATAGCCAGCACCTATAAGGTAACTGGAACAAGTGGCCCTTTTAAATTCTAGATGTTCTTTAACATTTCTGTGACCGGTTTCGCTGCTATGTCCCTCATTTACAGAAAACACAACCAATGTTAGTGAAGCCAAAGAAATAGTCTCAACGTCTGTATTTAATATGGAACAGTTTCATTAAGGAAGGACAACAACAATTATTGAATTTTTGGTAAAGGTTCTTGAGATGATTCACTTTCATTTTCTATAGACCCTAAGGTTAACATTTTGTAACCATGGATTTTGTTATATTTACTAAGAATTTCCATTAACAGACCAAATATGAAGAGTTTTCTTATATATATATATATATATATATATATATATATATATATATATAATATATATATATATATATATATATATATATATATATATCATATACACTGTAAGATGAGTCTTACAAAAAGACCTTTTGATTAGGCACAAATGCTAAAACAGTTTAATAAAAACTTGAAACAAGACATAGTACCTTTATCTGCCTTCTAAGACTCAATATGCAATAAATCTATTGCGAAATAAAATTTAGAAAATGGTCACTGTAAGTGTACAATTTAATGATTAAAAAATTATACCTCAGTTCTTAGTTCAATACTTTTATGGTTATAGTGTAGGTAATGGTAGTTGCCATCTCATGTCTTTGAATTCAAAACATGCCAACACAGACACCACATATAACATAGTGTACAAAGGGTACAAACAAATGTGTTTGTAACTTACGCAAAAAATGCACACAAAAAATTATAAAACTAAAAAGTTTATAGATGATCGTGATTATCAGTATATGTATTGCTAACAATTATTTTCTACAGTCTGTTTCAACAGTCGCAACTATCATTTATACCACTGATGCTGCACCTGTTTCTGGTAACACTTTACTTCTGGTTGCGAGACAACATAAATATTTACAGGACCCTTCTGTAAGGGCATACAAAAAGTAAACTTTTTTTATTACCTTATTAATATAAACAGTAAATTATATACATCTATATTAAACATTTATGATATAACTTCAAACTCTTCTTCTTCAGCATTGGGCTAGGCAAGTGCGTTTATATTGCAAACGAAACATTACAAAATTACAACAAATTCAAAATTATACTCAACATAAAAATATAAATCTTTGAAAGTTAACACTAACCATACAGAGGGTCCAGGTGTTCCTCAAGCCATCAACTGCGTGGCTCATCTTGGATAAGATCTGAACAATCTTGTCACTTTGCTCAAGTTCTGTTTGTGCTTGCTCTGCAATTGAAAAAAATGTTGCATAAGAATATGGCAGTTACCACATATTTCTAAATTTTGTAATAAATTTTGAAATATTAGCGAATTTTCATAAAGAAAATTTTGCATTTAGAGAGGTAACAACGTAAAATATTTCTTTTATATGTAGAACATGGTTTGCGAAGCTTCTAAGTCAACTAGAGACTTCCGTTTTTTTTTTCATCGCGCTGATCAGTTCTGCGAGTCAAGTTTTTCCATCGAAAATTACAAATTTCCTTCTCAAAAATGCTATATCAAACTTTCTAGAATTGTCACTATCAATTAAAGTTTCAGCTTCTTCAGGATGCCCCTACTTTACAAATATGGCTCTTGTTCCTACAACTTTAATTTTTGCATACTTCTCTTCACTAATAGTTCATTATAACAAAACTGATGAAAATTCGCTACTATAACGCACTTGCTCTGTTCCGACTTTTTTTTTATCCAAGCAGAAGTGAAATTGAATAGGTAAACCTAACATTTTGAAGAACATCCATGTTAAGAAAATTAACAGTCATTTCTTGCAACACATTATTTTTTGATAAAGAAATCACAACTGTAAGAGTGAAAAAAATTGTAAAAATGAAAGGGATGAGATCCAAGATGCTTTATAAAAGGTTAAGTAAGGGCTTTTATGCAGATACAAATTAGGCACTTTTCTAAGTGCTATATAAGCTTTTATATAACACCCATATAACTATTTTAAATTAACTATTTCTCTATAGAGGCTATATAACATTTTTACTTTTAAAACAAAATTTAGAGCAATATATTTTATGCCAAATGCCATCTATGTCAGTCCTAATACTCTAATACAGTATATTTATTGAGGATGTATGCTTATAGAACAGGCATGTTTTATTAACCAACCATTAACACAACTGATCTTATGGTTTAGAGCTATGTAGCTGGAGTCTTCTGACTTAATATAACTGTTTTATAGCTGAACTTACACAGCGTTTCATAACCTTTAAAAAACGTTTTGATAATAATTAGGTATAGGTATATCTTGCAAGATTTGAAACTAAAGTTTACATATATTACATATGTGCATATATTTAGGGCAATGCAAATATAAAACTCGATAGGCTACCTAATATAAATAAATAAATATATATATATATATATATATATATATATATATATATATATATATATATATATATATATATATATATATATATATATATATATATATATATATATATATATATATATATAAAGACTTGAAAAATAAGACATTTTTATTACAAATGAAAATAATGGGGTTATAGTTTCCCACATATATTTAAAACTACTTATATATTTGGTTCTAATTAACAAACTTTACAACTGACTTACTTACTCATTTTAAAATCTGAAGTAAAGAGCCAGTTCAAATAATACAACTTGTCTTTCTGTTGCTTGGCTGTTCCCTTGTTTTTTGAAAAACGAAGTGTACCTACTTGGTATAGCAGCATTGTTTTCTCGTATAGTAGGTATTTTTTTCGTAATTTGACTTTCAGCCGTCTGGACATCTGAAGCAATTAGGAATTTTCGGTAATTCTGCAGTTGTTGCCCGGGAACGTTGGAGTTCACGCACTGTTGTCACATCCTTCTCGTAGTAGAAGGAGAGGGCTGCCTGAACTGACCTTACTGACCTACAGTGTGACCTTACCTGAATTACAGTGTAGGTCAGGAAGGTCAGTTCAGGCAGCCCTCTCCTTCTACTACGAGAAGGATGTGGCAACAGCGTGTGAACTCCAACGACGAAATTGTAGTGCGTGACGACTCTGCCGGTTCATCGGCATCAACTGCAAAATTACCGAATTTTCTATTTCTGTTGAAAATACAAATACCAAATATATTTCAGAAACAAAATTGATTTAGGGTAAGTTAGAAATTAGAGAAACATGTAGGACATTCTGATACTTTAATACATTAACCACGCACCGCACATATTTGCGCTGCGCATGCTGCGAAGCAGTTTTGGTTTGAATTTCACACAGCGTTGCCACTTCCTATTCCAGAATGAATAATTAGATGAGTGAAAATAATTAAATCAAATAAATATTCAGTTTACACACACACACACACACACACACACACAGATGATTGTATTACTTACTTTTTTAACATCGGTCTAGTGCGCGACAATGGTCAAGTAGGGGTACGGATCTTTAACGTGTCCGTGCGATGTTGGGCACGTTAAAGATCCCTACCCTCCTTACAGAAGGGCCGAGGTTTGCCAAAATTTCCAGGGTAGTAAGGTGAAACTGCTCCCTAGCGTCGGAGATTGGCCATAGTTGCGGAAATAGTCCGATGTTAACAATTGTCGTACAGTCAATTTAAAAATTAATATTGCGAAAACAAAAGTAATGAAGCTATGTAAGGACAGAACTGCGGACATGGATATAAAGCTGAATGGCCAACAACTTGACGAAATAAAAATATTTATGTACCTTGAAAGTATTATTACTGTTGATGATAAATACAATGAGAACTGACAAGAAGGACCGCGATGGCAAAGTAACCATTTAATAAGCAAAAAGCCTTGTCTTCACACTGATAAACATTTTAATTTGGACCTGATGTAAATGTTGATCAATTCATATGTATTTGAAATGTAGACATCGAAAATGTCAGAAATGTTAATAAGTGTGCTATGTGGAAGAGGATTGAGAATAAAATGCCTAATCAAAGATGAAAAGCTTTATTTATTCTGCAACATAATAACTTTCCGATAACATTATTTGAAAGACACATACTTGTGAAAGGGGAAAAGTTCCATTTTCTTCGTGACCTGCTGGTCAAAGTACAACTTTACGTCCCATGCATTACAACATTCCAGTAGTAGATTATCATTAGGCCTTTGTTAGTGAAACAATCGTTACGTCTTTAAAAATGTGTTGCGGTGGTTTTGGTTCTCCGAATGTACTTATCAGTGCTCATCACATGTTCCAATCTTCACTTAGTTTATCTTATATTCTTTAGCATTGTGTTATATGAGCAGAAGCTTTCGTTTATTAGTGAATTTTCTTTTTAAAAAAATCACTAATGAGGAGATCTCGACATTTAGATTGTATCACACTGATAACTCAAAAAATAATGGGTCAATTTTGATCAAATTCGATACGTACCTTCCTTTTGCGAGTGGCTTGGATAAGTTCGTTAGACAAGAAAATCGGCCAGGGTTTTCCCGGAAAATTGTGTGTTCTCTTTCAAAAAAAAATTATATCCAGAAATAACAAAGCAAGGGAACCAAAGTCGCGATTTGAAACGTCAAAATTGGCAACATTTAGGCAAACAAGCTTAAACAAATACGGTTTATGTAAAGAAAATGTCGCAAGAAGAGTGTTCTGCAAACCCTTAATTTTTAGCTTCAACTGTCATTGTCCTTCATTTTACTTAAATGTTTACAGAAAATTCATTTGAAATAGACAGTTTCTCTGATACTTTGGCAGTGGTTTTAGTTAAGCTTATGGTTTAACGATATATAATTTTTAGCTAATTTTCGTAGAAAAAATTCGTTATTAATAAGGGGACCGCGACTTTTGAATTTTTAAAAGATGTTTTCAAATGAGTGCAAGCTAGGCGTCCTAGAATCGATATCCGGGTTTAGCTTCAGTTTTTATCTGTTTACATATATGCAGGGTGACGCATTTCTATGGTAAAGCTCAATTATATAATTGCTATTATACAAGATACGAGAAAAAAATGTATATGTTAATTATAAGAGTGCCTTGAGCTGCATCTTATAAAATTATTTTGACAATCACGGGATGGCACATAAGTCGTTCATGATACCTATAATTTTTTTCCGAACATATCCCTTATATTATTGCATTTTTGTCTTTTTTATCGAAATATGATGCATGTTTGTAAGAAAAAAGTCTGGACGCAGCCAGTGCGTTATGCCTCTTTAATGCAAGCAGGCATCCCTTTGGTTACCGGTATAACCTTTATAGTAAAAACAATGTACCATATTTTATCAAAATAGCTTAGTGCCTGAAAATGTACACAAAATTTTTGAAAATAAAGTTAAATGTGTTCAAGAAAACTTGTTTCCTAGCCAACGAACCTTAGGTTAATAGCAAATTGAGTGATTGAAATTTGAAGCATTTAATGAAAATTCGCTACCAAACTGCACTTACTGCGTTCCGATTTTTTGTGTATGGAAAAGTATATAAGTCACTAAAACTAGTACGGTATGCTATGCTCTATGTTTGACTTGAACCATTTCCTTAGACCCAAATTTGAATGTCTATCTGCGAGAAAAGTAGGTATGTTGTTCACCTTTTGAATGTTGGGATTCTCCTCAGATTTGCTAATTTTATCATCATCCGTAATAATACTTTTAAAGTACATTT
This sequence comes from Tillus elongatus, assembly GCA_964006375.1. NCBI lineage: Eukaryota > Metazoa > Arthropoda > Insecta > Coleoptera > Cleridae > Tillus > Tillus elongatus. The sequence goes on along the minus strand of OZ023262.1, from coordinate 103,177,499 downwards.
TACTTGTTCAAGCTGTTGCATATTTAAGCTTTATATTCATTTTCGCTGTCCTCTCTTTACTTATTGTGTACCCTTGTTTTCGTCGTATTTATGTTTAGTTTGATATTTTTAAAACAACATCTAGCACACTCAACAACCTTTGTAATTCTTTTTCCGTTTCTAATAATAGGGCTATCATGTCATCTGCGTAACATCCAATGGAACCCTTGTCTATTTATTTTGTTATTTATATATAGTTATTTTATCTTTTGAAAAAACAAAGTTGAAGCCCTGAGCAAATACAAGTTTATATTATAATAAAGCGTGTCTTTTTAAGTTAACCAAGGTGCTTATTTATTTGTAAGGGCTGATTTAGAAGAATGTCGGAAATAAAAGCCAGCACATGTGTACAAGGTCATCTAACGACTGTAGATAGTAGATGCCTACCTGCTACCTGCCGTCTTTGACCCTAAATAACTGTTCTTTATAAAAGTGTAGTCACAGCATAATAGGTAGTTTATTATGGTGTGGTTTACTTATATCTTATAATAGAAGAATATTTTACAAATAGATCTTCTTTATACTAACAGTTTATTTTGAAAACTTAAAAATATATAAAATAAAGAATATAGGTTATAACTGGAGTGGTAGCTTGGAGCGACTTGCATTATCTCCAAGTTCTCAATATTACTGTTAGGAAATGTATTGTTGAACTGAATCTGCAATTTTTAGGCAAGAACTATTTTGACCCAGCAGCAAGTGTTTATTATTTACATGATTGTTATCTGAGATTCACAACTATCAAACAACACGGGAGAGAGGATACTGTAATTTAAAGTGATGACAATTGACACAAGGTTCGTGTTAAATACACATATTGTTGTCAAAGCTTATGAAAGGGCTAAAAGATTAAAAAAAGCGAGCGTAGCACATCATTTTGTTCCACTTAGAAAAGAAATAGGAACTTTCCTTTTTCACTCTGCACTGAGGTCGAGTACGGAACTGTCCAAATAGTAAAAAGGTTTACAAAGTAAAGGTCGATAAAAATGTTCTTCACAAACTAAAGGTCGATAAATATTTTCACAAAGTAAAGGTCGATAATATTATTCTTCATATGTCATATTATTCTGTGACAAGGCCAGACTTGAAAAGGTCAAAGCTCACAAAACGCTTCTGCACAATCCCAGTCAAGAAAACCGCCAACCATTTAACGGCGCAAGAAACCGCTATGTCCGCATTCTTTCTGAGGCAAAAGCTCCACAATAACCACATCACAAACAAAGTCCTCTCAAGCTCTAATGGCAGCAAAGCCTTCTGGACTGTTGCTAAATCTATTGGGAATAATTTCTGCAAGAGCATGTTCCCACCTCTTGTTTTAGGGGATGCAATTGTTTCTACCGCCCTGGGCAAGGCTGAACTTATTGCTTTGTTGTTCGCCGGCAATTCTACTCTCAACCCACCTCCAAATGTTCAACCACCAACAGTCCCCAATGTCACACATAAAATGACGGATATCATTTTCAAAACTAAAAAGGTACGAAATATACTCTCTTCTCTTAATACCAGGAAAGCCTCTGGCCTTGACGAGATCCCAGCAATTATTCTCAAAAAATGCGCACCAAAACTTGCTCCTGTCCTGACTCATCTGTTTCAGACATCTTACAATAGAGGCATATTCCACAGTAACTGGAAAACTGCTCGAGTACAACCCGTTCCCAAGAAAGGATCCAAAGCACTGCCTAGCAAGTACAGGCCTATTTCTCTCCTTTCAGTAGTCTCTAAAGTGATGGAAAAGTATATGAACACCGAATTACTAAAATTTCTAGAAAAACACAGTCTAATCCACGACAGGCAGCATGGATTCCGTCAGCGCAGATCAACTGCCGACCTCCTTTTCTTTATCACTCATTCTTGGATCAAGTCTATGGAACTACACGGTGAATCCCAGATTGTCGCTGTAGACATATCCAAAGCATTCGACCAGGTCTGGCACATAGCGCTACTTAATTAACTTCCGACCTATGACCTACCACCTAAACTCTGTAGGTACCTAGCAACTTTCCTCTCCAACTGGAGCATTTCTGTTGTGCATGGCCATTTCTCTAAAGTGTATCAAATTAATGCAGGAGTCCCTCAAGGTTCAGCTTTAGCCCCTACTCTGTTTCTTCTCCATATCAATGACCTCCTCTCTAACACATCCAACCAAGTTCACAGTTACGCGGATGACAGCACTCTCCACTCAAATATACAATATTCTAAGCCTGTCTCTTTAGCCCAATTAGATGAGGATCGCAGACTCATGGAGGGTTCTGTCTCGGTGGATCTCCAAAAAATATTAGACTGGGGGAGTAGTAATCTTGTACAATTCAACTCCACCAAATCTCAGTCTTGCTTTCTATCTCATAAGAGATACACCAGCCCTAGACCCATCACAATGAATAACCAAGTTATTCAAAGTAATGAGTCCTTTTCATTTGTTGGCATTTCTGTGGATCGAAATCTCAATTGTCACCATGTCACATCAATTGCAGAAGCGGCTACTAAGATATTGTTTCCTCTTCCGGGCTCGCAAATACTTTTCACCAGCTAATCTCTATACCTTATATACTTCACAAATGAGGCCAAACCTCGAATACTGCTCCCACATCTGGGGTGCCGCTGCCGCTTCTACACTCGCTATCCTGGACTCCATTCAGAAGAGAGCTATACGTCTCATCGGTAACGCTACCCTCACCCAAAGGCTGCCAGCCCTTGCCCACCGACGTGCCGTTGGTGACCTCTTTTTCTTTTATAGATATCTGCACGGACACTGATCAGAGGAGCTTTCTTCCATAGTTCCTCTACCTGCTGCCCCCAACAGATCTACCAGGGGAACATAGCGAATGCACCATTTTACTGTCCAAGTCACCAGACATAGAACATCTTGTTATGCCCGCTCTTTTGTTCCGAGGACTTCCAAGTTGTGGAACTCCTTGCCAGCACATGTTTTTCCTTCTCCTCCGAACCTCCAAACCTTCAAGTCCAGAATTAACAAGTTGCCTCTTTCCTTCTTGTCGACACCACGGTACGATAGTATTTAGGCTGTGAGCCCTCGTAGTGTGTTGTTGAAATAAAACAAACTAAGGTCAATAAAAGGTACTTCACAAAGTAAAGGTTGACAAAAATGTTGTTCATAAAGTATTGTGTCGATAAAAAGTGCCTTACAAAGTAAAATTCGACAAAGTAAAGGTCGATCAAAACATTATTCTAAAGTAAAGGTGTCGATTGAAATCCCCTTCATTAAGTAAAAGTTAACCAAAAGTGCTCTACACACAGTGGAGGCGTCGATAAAAATATTATTCACAAAGTAAAGGTTGATAAAAATTCTTCCTCGCCAACTAAAGGTCGATAGAAATCTTGTTTATAAAGCAAAGTTGTCGATAAAAATGTTTTTTACAAAAGAAAGGTCGACAAAAGATTGTTCACAAAATAAACGTGTCGATATCTAGATAATCAGACAACTTAAGCTCAGGCATTACGTGATATTCAACAAGTCAAGCGATAAAGCAATGAAAATTCGCTAAAAGCGAATATGGTTCAGTAATCATAATTCTCGATATGAATGTTCAAGGGTGCTTGTCATATACCCCAACAGGCGAAGAAATACAAGCAAATCTCTAATATGTACTGAGCGATAAGATAATGAAAATTCGCTAAAAAAAAATGTTTCAGCAAGTGCAACTCTCAATATATATACAAACATGTTCAGAAGGTAGTGTTCATGTGTCCCAACAAAATAAAAAAGATAAGTAAGTTACTACTTTGTAGTGAGCAATAGCAGTAACGAAAATTCGCCAGAAACAAAATGATACGACAAAACAAAATCAATCGTCCCATCAAAGAAGATGGTCGATAATTCGACACATCAACGAAAACAAATATGACAAAGCATGTCCAATGCTTCATCAACCTCTACTTGTTGATAATTCGCCATATTATCGATAATAATTTTGACAAAACATGTTAAATGCTTCATCAACGGTAAGGAGTCGAGAATTCGTTAGCGACAATGGCGATAACGAAAATTCGCCACATCAGCGAAAACAAAATACGACAAAGCATATTAAATGCTTCGGCGATAATTGTAGGTGACTCTCGTAGCGAAAACAAAAAAAAACTATTAATAAAATGACTCACAATTTTATGAAATTTTGTGATAAGAAAAGATTCACAGTATTGTGCAGATTTATATGTTCATAACATAATTCTCAAATTTTTCACATATAGATATATCTGACGGCGAATCGGGGTTGTAAAAATAGGGAGGTTGTCACAATCAGGAAGTCAGTATAGACTTCCGCACTACCGTAGCAAGTACATAAAGGTTAAGAATACGGGAATATGTTAGTGTTAAACCTTAGAAACATATGCACCGGCCTGACAGGCAGAGTCAAAGTCGGGCTTGACAAAAATTCATTTTCACATTGCTGGCAGTACAGTCTCCGTCCTACTAGTAGCAAATACTTGAGATTTAGATAACAGGAAGTTTTAAAAAATATGCTTCGTGCATAGGGATACTCAAGCACCGGCCAGACAGACAGAGTTAAAAAATAACCGACGAGAGGAGTACCACCAATTTATACTTGATATAGCTAATCCCACTCGCTGTTAAAAAACATTATAAGTTGAAATCGAAAAAATTAAGAACCATCTGACAAGAGGAAAATCACAAAGTTATATTCAACACACGATAATCCCATTCGCTGGTTAAAAACGAACAAGTCGAAATCGAATATTTGTCAAAATCGGTTTTAACTAAGCATTAGTTGTATGGGCTTGATAATGGGAACGCATATGAAGCCAGGTGAGTGTATCAAGAGCGCTTCCCAAATGGTGCATGATGCTCAAACGATTTTAAACACCCATAGAAGGTTATGTGAAATAGGAAACACAACTACATAACAATCATGTACTTTGCATGTAACAGCGCGACATTGTACATCGCAGAGATGTACTTTGTAAGGTCTATGCAAGTTACCAGAGCTAGGAAATGTCAGCAACTGCCAACATTGACAACACATCGCAGGGACATGACAGCTTAACATGCTGGAGACATCGCCTGTGCTGTTAAGGAGATGTACTTACTAATATTTCAATAATGTATCTAGACTCATCTCTAGCATGTAACTAAATAATGTACTTGAGATGTCCTATGATATATTCCCAGTATATAATTCATACTTCATGGCTGTCATGTAAATTATATACATATATATATATATATATATATATATATATATATATATATATATATATATATATATATATATATATATATATATATATATATATATATATATATATATATACTAAGTTACTAATAATTATTGGTAATAGTAAACTCAATCTGCATCTGAGTTAAGAGTATAAAATATTTATAAAAAAAAATGAATGGGACAATAAAAACAACAGATGAACTTCTAGAAAATGGATATATATATTTTATACAACATACAAAACTATAACATTTTCAGTAAATGAAGAAAAAAACAACAAAATTCTCTCATATAGTATAAAAACAAAAATGAATTCTAAATATATACATTAATAAAAGCTTCTAAAAAATTTAACATGTATTTTATGGACCACAAAACAATATTTTTTTCAGTAAACACTAAATAAAAAAACAAAATTCTCATAATACAAATCTAAAAATAAAATGAGTTGAAAACATATGCATAAACTTGCTGGAATTTGTAAACATAGAAACAACAATGATCCCATATTGTCTATATAAATTAAAAGTTAAGCTGTAAATTTCCATTTCTTTGGTGAAATGTGCTTTTTGTCATTTCTCTGTTTCTGCTGTCTTGCTCGATGGAAACACTCCGAACCAGAAATTTCACACCTTTTTTTTTAGTTGGTTGTTCTGCAGAATTACATCTGAAATTTCAAAAACAAGCTGTTAGAAAAATTGGTAGTATTTTTATTGTTGTTTTACAAAACACTGTGTCAACCTTTGAGTCCACTGGAAGTATAGATGATAATATTAAAGACATAAATGATGATATTACTAATGCATCATCAATATTTTTAGGTAATGGGAATTGATTAATAGCGGAAGTCGAATTCGGCTCGACATATGGAAAAGTTGCAACTTCCCTATATTATTTTTGGTAATCCTGTGTTTAAAATGCCTCTTTAGTAAACATACAATTCGGGCGAAATCGGAACGTGAACTGGACGCGGGACGATGTGCACTGTTGCCAGATGAGTATAAGCAAGGGTCATTTTAAATATAGAAGGCAATTAAGGGGTGAACAAATGTTTTCATAATGTAAATAAATGATAGTATTGCGTCATGTACATAGATCGATATTTGACATATTTTGCGGAGAGCAGTAGAAAAACGGAAATGTAAACAGTTAATTTTCAGCAATTGTAGTCTAGGGGGAAAACGTGATATAGAAGGAAATCAAGGGGCGAACAAATGTTTTTATAATTTTAATAAATTAAAATATGGCGTCATCTACATAAATCGATATTTGACATATTTTGCGGAAAGCAGTAGGAACACGGAAATGTAAACAGTTTATTTTCAGCAATTGTGGTCTAGGGGGAAAAACGTAATATAGAAGGAAAGCAAGGGGTGAACAAATGTTTTTATAATTTTAATAAATTAAAATATTGCGTCATCTACATAAATCGATATGTGACATATTTTGCGGAAAGCAGTAGGAAAACGGAAATGTAAACAGTTAATTTTCAGCCTCAGGGGGAAAAACGTGTGCCTCTCCTCCCTTTTTTGGTACATCAGTAACATCAACAGAGGTTGTGTCATTGTGATTGAGCAAGGTAATCTGCACGTTCCAACATTCCCAGGGGGCGTAAAGCCGTCGGTCCCGTGCCCATGCGATGTTGGGCACGTTAAAGACCCAAATTCCCCGGACAGTGGGGTGAATGAATGACACTTTAGTAAAGTCATGGAAGCAATTTCCGTTGCGAATTGCCGATGATAAATACAACTGTATATGCTAATAGCAAACGGTAACCAGTAATTTTGGTGTGTAGTGTACCTTTTCAATCGCAAACCTATCTACCTAAAAACGTGTGCCTCTCCTCCCTTTTTTGGTACATCAGTAACATCAACAGAGGTTGTGTCATTGTGATTGAGCAAGGTAATCTGCACGTTCCAACATTCCCAGGGGGCGTAAAGCCGTCGGTCCCGTGCCCATGCGATGTTGGGCACGTTAAAGACCCAAATTCCCCGGACAGTGGGGTGAATGAATGACACTTTAGTAAAGTCAATGAAGCAATTTCCGTTGCGAATTGCCGATGATAAATACAACTGTATATGCTAATAGCAAACGGTAACCAGTAATTTTGGTGTGTAGTGTACCTTTTCAATCGCAAACCTATCTACCACATTTGGTTGTCATAGCTTTTTTAATTTTTGACATAAAAATGGTTTCCAAATGAAGTTACAATTCTTTTGGAAAACCTCGTTCGATTATCCTGACTAACGACCTTATCGAAGCCATATAGAAAAGGATGGTACATGCCAAACTTTTTCAAAATCGGCACAATAATTTTTTTGTTCTCGGTGTGATTCATACATACATACATACATACATACATATATATATATATATATATATATATATATATATATATATATATATATATATATATATATATATATATATATATATATATATATATATATATATATATATATATATGTGTATATACATACATATAAAAAATGGAAACTGACCCCGGATATGGGTTCTTGGGGCCATAGTTCGCGCTTATTTGCGAAAACTTTTTCATAAATCAAAAGTCGTGGTCTCCCCATTAGTAAATTTAAGGTTAGAAAGTAAAATGTAAACAGACACTTCGAAGGTAAGCCCATTTTGAGCAATTTTCTCCGTTTTGTTTATCATCGACACTTGTCGGTAGAAATTGCCTCATTACCATGCGATTACATTGCGATTTTTCGAAATAATATACTAGTTACCGTTTGATATTAGCATATACAGTTGTATTTATCAACGGCAATTCGCAACGGAAATTGCTTCATTGACTTTTCTTACTCATTTACGGTTGGAAAGTAAAATATAAACAGACATATCGAATGTAAGCCCATTTTGAGCAATTTTCTCCGTTTTGTTTATCATCGACACTTGTCGGTAGAAATTGCTTCATTACCATGCGATTACATTGCGATTTTTCGCAATAATATACTGGTTACCGTTTGATATTAGCATATACAGTTGTATTTATCATCGGCAATTCGCAACGGAAATTGCTTCATTGACTTTTCTTACTCATTTACGGTTGGAAAGTAAAATATAAACAGACATATCGAATGTAAGCCCATTTTGAGCAATTTTCTCCGTTATGTTTATCATCGACAGTTATCGGTAAAAATTGCTTCATTACCATGCGATTACATTGCGATTTTTCAAAATAATATACTGGTTACCGTTTGCTATTAGCATATACAGTTGTATTTATCATCGGCAATTCGCAACGGAAATTGCTTCATTGACTTTACTAAAGTGTCATTCATTCACCCCACTGTCCGGGGAATTTGGGTCTTTAACGTGCCCAACATCGCATGGGCACGGGACCGACGGCTTTACGCCCCCTGGGAATGGTGGAACGTGCAGATTACCTTGCTCAATCACAATGACACAACCTCTGTTGATGTTACTGATGTACCAAAAAAGGGAGGAGAGGCACACGTTTTTCCCCCTGAGGCTGAAAATTAACTGTTTACATTTCCGTTTTCCTACTGCTTTCCGCAAAATATGTCACATATCGATTTATGTAGATGACGCCATATTTTAATTTATTAAAATTATAAAAACATTTGTTCACCCCTTGCTTTCCTTCTATATTACGTTTTTCCCCCATAGACCACAATTGCTGAAAATTAACTGTTTACATTTCCGTTTTCCTACTGTTCTCCGCAAAATATGTCAAATATCGACCTATGTACATGACGCAATACTATCATTTATTTACATTATGAAAACATTTGTTCACCCGTTGATTGCCTTCTATATTTAAAATGACCCTTGCTTATACTCATCTGGCAACAGTGCACATCGTCCCGCGTCCAGTTCACGTTCCGATTTCGCCCGAATTGTATGTTTACTAAAGAGGCACTTTAAACACAGGATTACCTTATTTTTATTGCAATCTAAAATTACTACCCTGTATGGCAATGAAACATGACTGTTAAATTGTTTGTCTTTTAGATTTCGCGTATTTTTTGTCTATATGAAATCAGTGAAATTACCTTTGGACATTTTACATTAAGAAAGGAACGACAATAAAATTATCTAACTCAAATAGTTAATGTAAACACCTCAGCATAACAATTGTTTCTTACGTTGTGCAAACACAAAAGTAATTCTGCTCATGAAATGCGGATTAATAAAAATTGGCGCTAACTCCTGACAAAACCAGTGACACAATAACAGATAGTGTAGTAAACATTTTGTCTAGATTCGCGATTTAGGCAGATAATTTTCTGTGGCGGTTTTACTGTTACTGCCATGTTAAATCCATGTACACAAATGCTGTATTGTTTGTAAACAATCGATTTAATTTGCCAAATATATTAATTAGATGTTCATCATATAATAAGTAGTTATACACTTAACCTAAAAAATATACTTACTGGGTAATAGATATATTATATATAGGTAGGTACTTACCTCATGATTGTAATTGCAGGATAATGCTTAATGTACAAACACAAAAAACTTCGGCCTAAAACCTAAATTGCAAGAAATAATCCAGATCTACAAGAAAGAAAACACGAAACTCTTGTATTTGTATGTCATTGCCGTGCGTCACATGTCACACACAATAAAAGTTAAAAAATAAAAATAACCAAGTGTCAATGCGATTCCAGCGATGACAAACGGTGTGGCGTGAATATGAACTGTGAATCTATAAAGTAAGGGTCATCATGTGTTAATTACATGCTTAAGCATGTTATTTTTCTGAAGTAACAGCGATGTAGTTTATAATATCGCTAGCATATCATTAAAATTAACTTCTGAAATGTAAATTATTGATATGTCGCTGTTACATACTTGGCATGTAAAGGTTAGCCATGTATCTCAAAAGTAACAGCTAACATCGCTAGCATGTACCAGTATAAGCGCAAAATCATAGGTAACAGAAAACAATCGCAGAAACATGACATGCATGTATCAGGATATGTCGCATTGGTTACTTAAAAATAACATCTCAGCGATGTGAATATCACAATTGTGTTGCCTGGGAGGAAGCTTTGTGCCAAATGATCACTCAAAAGGAGCACCTCAGACTGGAAGAACTCCAGCAATTGAGGTAGTTTTGTTTTAAATTTTGTTGAGGAAAACCCGGAAATAAGTACGAGAACAGTTGCCAGTTATTTGATTATCACCCATATTTTAGTATGGAGGATTCTTTATGATTATTTTATTATATAGGTATATGTAGTATGGTTTATTGTTTATAATTGTACAATGTATTTATACAATACGTGTTCAGGCGTGTGCAGTATAATAATACAATCCTGTCTTAAATGGATTGACATCATCCTCTCAGATTCAACGGGTTCAGGCTCTACTCCCTTATTAGAGACGTTCCATTACAAGTAAATTTCGGCATATGGTTCCTCTTAAAATTTGCCGAAAATGCTTTATTTTACACGGAAATTTTATTCACGGGTGAAGCCAGTTTTGCAAGAAAATTTCATAACAATCATTTTTGGGCTCAGGAAAATTTGCATGCAATCGCGGAAGCTTAGTTTACAGTCAACCAATTCGAACTGAGCGAGAATTGTGAAACAGCGTGATAGTTTCCTGTGAATTAAGCTATAAGGGATGCTCCAGCAGGAATTTTCCAAAGAGTACGCCACTCAATTCGAAGGAGGGCTGAATAACGTGAGTACTTGCAGGAAGCGGACATTTTTAGCAGTTAATTTAATTTTGTTATATTTTGTTCAAAACAGTTATAAGCGTTTCAAAATAATAATTGTATTTTTATGCATATTAATTACTAAATCTAAATAAAAGTTAATATAAAATGTAAAAATCTAGCCTAGATGCTTTGGTTGACACAAACTGTGAAATTAGGATTAAAATAAGACAGAAAAAAAGCGGAATTTTTCTTAAAATCATCCAAGCATTATTACTCTTAAGGATCAGCATTCAGTTATAAAACACTCTGTATACTAGGCAGACTGGTTCTTCTTCAGTCAGGTTTAATACAATGTACGCCAGCTTTGTGGTTCGACTTGTAAAAAGCATCAGAGATTAATTTAGAAGAGATAACTTAGTCAATGTTTACATTAGGTAATGGCTGCAAATTAATCGATAATAGAGCTCCCAATTTCATTATTTAGATATCTGATAAACAATTATAAGCACTTTCTGACTTTGTGAATCAAAACTCATTTAAAGCTAAAAGTAGGAAATAGGAAACTTTTAGATACAAATGTCAAGTAAGTTTAGCCGCGGTATTCAATTTTCGCGCTAAACTCTTAACCCATGAAATCTAGTGATGCCCATCCTTGAGTTGAGTGGGATCAGCGAATATTCTTGTGGGATTATACGGTGATCAACCTTCCCGTCTATGGACACTGATCATAGACTGAAGTGATGTTAAGTTAGGTGCATACACTCGCGAATTGCGAAATCGCAGCGAAACGTATCCCTATTGGTTTATTCTAAATAATATCATAATATTATTTAAAATGGCCCAATAGGAATTAGTTTCGTAATTTGCAAGTGTATGAACTAGGGTTCATACACTCGCAAATTGCGAAATTGCGGCGAAACGTATCCCTATTGGTGTATTTTAAATAATATCGTAATATTATTTAAAATGGACCAATATAAAATTAGTGTCGCAATTTGCCAATGTATGAACTAAGCTTTGCTCTTCTATCAATTATTGTTAGTTCACCAGTCGCTAACAGTTGAACAGTTGCATGTTAACGTATGCGTTCCCGCTGAGTTTCTCCTGGAATTCAACTGTTGCTGATTTGTCTAAGCGGAATGACAGACAAATATCACAACAGAAAAAGTCTGGACGCAGCAAGTGCGTTATGGTCGTGAATTTTCATAACAATGTTTTTATTAGGAAATGTGTTTTTTTTTAATGAACGCATGCATCCAATTTGGTTACCGGTACAACCTATATAGTAGAAACCATGTACCATATGTCATCAAAATAACTTTACTTTACTTTAAGTACAAATATTTTCCGAAAATAAACTTAAAAAATTGGTTCGATTTTCCTGGCCAACGAACGTCTACAAGCTATCTACCCACCTACCAAGATATAATTATTTACAAAAATGTTTTCGACAAAACTTACAAAAAAAACATTTTCATGAAAATTTGCAAACAATTTTTTCACGAAAATCCGAAAACATTTTTTTTAAATAACTTATAAAACATTTGTTATTAATTACCAAAATTTCACAAAAATTTTACAAACAATGATTTCTACGGAAACACAAAAACTTTTTTTCATAAGTAATATAAACAAAAACCTCTCTATAAGAGGTGTTCGATTCAAAAAAAGATAATTTGTATCACCAATGACTTATGGGCTAGTCTGTGATTGTCGAAATAATTTTATAAGATGCAGCTCAAGACACCGTATATAATTTTTTCTAGTAACGGCAATATTGAGCTTTACCGTAGAAATGCGTCACCCTGTATATATGTAAACAGATAAAAACTAAAAATAATATTCCATGTAAGTTTTAGAGGTCCTAGTTCGCGCTCATTTGAAGAAATCTTTTTAAAATCCAAAAACTATAACAAATGACAAATATCTCCCCCAACTCCTCTCTGTAAGGGTGCCAAACTAACGGACAAGCAAGTCCCAAATGCCTGGCGGCAATTTCAAATTTAAATATATATACAAGCTTGCATCAACACTCCGCCCACCAAATAAGGACTACTTATTTCACCGATTAAAAAAACACGAAAAAAAAAACAATTTGTAGGTAAAAAACTATAAATAACTATACAGAAGCGGCCATTTACTGTGAAAGTAAAGAGCACAGCTTGGTCAAAGGAGGGTCTGAGACAATTGTGCTTGTTCGCACTCCGGCGACACGGGGAATGCCATCACGGTCCGGATAGAGCTTCAAAATGCGACCCAGCTTCCACACAAGCGGATACGATATATCATCTTTAATGACAACAAGAGTACCAATCGCAGAGGCTTCCGGTGGGGTAGTCCACTTCTTGCGCTGCTGTAAGGTGTGCAAATATTCTCGCTTCCAGCGTTTCCAAAAATCTTGGTTCATTCTGGAGACAATTTGCCAACGAGAAAGTCTGGTGAGTTTGAGATCGGTCACATCTGGGTCAGGTAGTGCGCAAAGATGTTCCACAGTCAAGCAGTGAGCAGGGGAAAGTGATGTCACATCATTGGGGTCCGTAGTAAGACTACATAGCGGTCTAGAATTTAGAACTGCTTTAATCTGTGCAACAGTAGTCATTTCCTCAAATATCAGAAGCTGTGTTCCAACAACACGACGCAAGTCTGTTTTGATGGAACAGACTCCTGCTTCCCACAGTCCTCCAAAATGTGTGGCCGACGGATGATTCCAATACCACTTAATTTAAGACGATTCCGTCACCTGCCGTGCATACGAGGGCAACAATAGGTTGGCTCCAACAAAATTAATACCACGGTCACTGTACACATTGTCACGACGACCTCTTCCAGCTACAAAACGCCATAAAGGCAGCAAGAAAAGCCTCTGAGGTGGGGTCTGAGACTAATTCAATATGCGGAGTGTTCGTGGCCACAATTTTTACAGCATTTCTAGAGTTTTCCATCATCTCTTTTAATCTCTTGCTCATCAAAATCGAATTATAGATACAAAAATTACAGAGGTGTTTCCATATTAAATGGGTCACACTGTATTGAAACTGACCCCGGATATGGGTTATAGGGATCCTAGTTTGCGAAGAAATTTTTTCAGAATAAAAAATTCGCGATCTCATTATTGAATTTTTCTAAAGAAAATTCATTAATAGTGCTGTAAGTCTCCAATCGCTGAAATATATCGGTACTCAGCAGATAGGCGCGGAAACTCAGCTCTTGGTGCCTGGTGAACTCAACTATTGACCACACAACCCATTCTCTCATAGAGAAAAGATATGACCAATGTGCAAATATTGGGGTGTTTCTTCATCTGAAAAAATATATTTAGTAAAAGCGATGTTCAATTATCTACCTGGAAAATTAAATTTACAAGAAAATCCCCTATAGCTAAATTATATAAAATATTTTCTTAATATATACTAAGTAGATAACACATTATGGATTAAGTAGGTAGGTATAGTTTTTCCATAACAAGCAGAAAAATGTAGAGGAAAATGGGTATATGAAAAATCAATAACTGAAACCCTTTAAAGTTTTAATCTCTGGCGAATAGTATGCAGTTTAATCGATGACATCATCATAACACGCACACTCGCATAAAGCAGGGATCATATAGAGAAATCAATAAAAGCTAGTTGGGATCTTGTCAGAGCAGGTTGCATTTCTTTCGTGGAAACGGATAAATAAGTACATTCTTTCTTTAATTGAAGATCAGTTTTTATAAAAATGCAGTTTCTGTAAGAGCTTTCCCTCTCTCGTAAGTGGAAAAGGGTTGCTGAGGTATCTTCTGGGAAAGCTCTTTTATCAGGTGGTTATGTTATACTAGGAGGTATATGGAGCTTTCACCACATTCGAAAGCTCGACTAGAAATCAATACAAAACAACGAAGGATTGTGTTATAAAACGTTACTGAAAGTTAGAGCTTGTTACTAACAAAAGACAAACAATCAGGAATACATGAGAAATTAGGAGATTCGGCGATCGTCAGTGGGTTAAAACAAAACTTTCTTGGGAGACTAACATTTTTGAAAATTTAATTGTGGAAAATTAGCTGTAGATAATTTATGTTTAGGAAACATGTTGTTGATAAATTTTAAACGATATGGTGCACAAAAATTAGTAGTAAAAACTTGTAATTCTACTAGATATCACAATTAACATTTGTGGCAACCCTTTCACACACGAAACCTTTAAACTTGTTAATAATCTTATTAATTATACAATATTGAACAGCCAAATGGAATAAAGTCAGTTTCTCAACTAATATTGTGCGTATTTATAAAAAATCCCAAAATACATCAATTTTGGATAAAAAATGACTCCTGCAAATTAAAAACTTCGAGTGACAGTTATTCAACCCTCAGAAAATGATAATTTGGTAAAGATATATGTACGTACTGTAAGTCTCTTTAAAAAATTGTGTTACAAATTTAATTAAGTTAAAAAGTTTTACAGAAAAAGTCATTATTTAGAAAGGGAATGTACCTGCCAAATTATAAATATGGCAGGTATTTTCCCTTATTAATTGCTTGGATGGTTGTGTTTTAGTTCACCCGATCGAACTAGTTTTTGCAAACACAACAACAAAAAAAGGTTTTTTAAAACCAAATTGTAGTTATCCGCGAAGCTCATTATGTTATTGTTCTTTAATTCAGCGCCCATGCTGCGTTTACATAGGTGTTACTATGGTTCAAGACTGAAGATTCTAGCTTAATTAGAAATTGAGTTGTCGGATTTGAAATATTTTTACAAAAATTCTTTACCATAACGTACTTGCTGCACCCAGCCCCTTTAAACACTTATTTACTGTTGCTGTATTCACACTTTTTGAAGGTGATGAAATGTTGTAGCTCTCTATGTGAGACTGACAAACAAGGCAACCTCATTTTCATTTTTGGAAAAATGTTTTAAGGGTGGCATTTAGCTATCACTTTAGTATAGGAAAACAAGGCCTCCTTAAATTGTAATTATCTCAAGAAATAGTAGGTGTACGGGAACAATTTAAAAAGCTTCATAATCTAGACAAACCACAAGTGGTGATAAATGTTCGCAAATTTCAAAAACTGTTTTGTGTTATTAGTTATAATTAATTGAAATTCACCTAAATATTCCAATGATTTAGATAAGATTATATATACGAAGATGTTCCAAAAGAGATAACTTTGACTATTCATTACCTGCAGGAACATGTAAAGATTCGATTGCAATAAAATATAAGTATGTAGCCCTTCTAGTTTTTTTAAAAATTATGTTTTTATTAAATGTCTACACAAAACGATTTGTCCGGCTGCCCGAGGCAAATTCTGTACAAGTGCAACTGTATTGTCACTCAGCTGAGAGGTGACCAGTGGAGCAATTGTGTAACAGGGGGCGTTTGCATCGGATCCAATAACTCAGTGCCTCCGGCATAAGCAGTGTTGTCAGTGTTATAAAAACTCACTGAAATTGAATACTGCGATAACCATAAAGCTTTTGACAACGTAAAATAAATGAGGTACTTAACAATGATGAAAATAACGGTAAAATTTGCCATGGAAATTAATTTTACAATGCATTAATTGACAGACAAAATTTAATCGGATGCTTAAACATTAACTTTTCGTTTCTCAAATAATGCATTTTATGAATCCCGTGCAATAATCTTACAAATTTTCTACAGAGAAAATTATACTTATAGAAAAAAAGGATATAAGGATATCCTCACACTTTTATTAGGACCTAATCACATTAAAAATCTTATTACTTATATTGAAATAAAAAATAACATAATTGGATTAAATTGTTTTAATGGTTCATCCACTAATTTTTAATTGCTAGTGTTTATATAATGTTACAAATATTTATGGTAGGCGTAAATAAGTAAGTACAATATATGTACTAATTTCGCACTACAGTAAAGAGATTGAATATGACGGCAAATGTATGGGTTATATGTTTCGTATTTTAATGTTTATAAAAATAATTATATATAATATTACATACAGACTTGGAGACTACTTCTCTGGCTTTACTGTGAAGCCAGAGAAGTAGTCTCCAAGTCTGTATGTAGTATGGACAAGTTTCACCAAGTAAGGGCAACAACAATCAATAAATATAATATATTATATATATATATATATATATATATATATATATATATATATATATATATATATATATATATATATATAACTACAACTCAATTACAAAACAATAACATTTTTTAAAATTTGGTACGTGTCATATAATATTATGTTTTCCACGAGTTCGTTAGCCAGCACAAGCGCACCAGTATTTCAGTGAAAAAAGTCTCTTTTCGGAAAATGTATCTCTGAAAATATTAAAGTTATTGAAATAAAACTTGGTAA
Organism: Tillus elongatus; assembly: GCA_964006375.1. Taxonomy (NCBI): domain Eukaryota; kingdom Metazoa; phylum Arthropoda; class Insecta; order Coleoptera; family Cleridae; genus Tillus; species Tillus elongatus. Next base: position 103,160,274 of record OZ023262.1, on the reverse strand, counting down.
GCAAATTGCATTGACATAGACTACAATAATATTAACCAAATTCTAAGTTTTTAGGTAAACGAAAAATTGAGTCATGGACATAACTATTTTTCCCCAGAAGAGCAAAGAAGGATACAAGGACTCAAACTTTGTGTATGATAAATAAAGTTTTTCTTTTCACACCCAAAAAGAGTTATTCGGGGCTAAGAGGCTGAAAAGTAGCAATAGACCAGACATACATTTCGTACGACAAAACAAAACAGAACTGTTTTCTCTTACACATTAATTTCGTAGGGGATTATAATAAATGTTCTAATTAATATATAACGCAATTTTTAACACTGAAGAAAAGGAAACAACTATGCATATGTGCTAGTGTACTTTATTAATTTCGACGAAACAATAATCATTTTTCTCTGCATAGATGTAATTTTGCAATTACAATTAGTTTTTAAATTAAGTTATTTATTTTTAAATAACACACTTAAGTATTATTCTACAAACTTGGTGAAATTTTATTAAAAGACGCATAATATGTTTCTAAATCAATTTCATTTGCAACCAGTACACACATATGTGTAGAGGTTTATCCATATAATCCCAATGCAAAAATATGACGTTTAGCGAAATTACATAATGTAGTCATTTAGAGTCACATCTCCTAAAAAAATGAATTTACGCATGATGGTAAATATGGATAAAACTAACGGGCAGGATTACAATGAACTAAAAAGCATTCAATAAAGAAAATACATAGATATGTATAAATGTATGGGGCTGAAAGCTGGCCTTTTGATAGCAGAACAGGAAGTTGAAAAGTGGTTGCGACGACGAGACAATATTACCTTTGGGCTATGATGATTTATATAAAAAATGCAAGTCACTCGGATTCTACAAAAAATTGTATTATAGATTTAAAAAGATAAGCCAAAGAAAACAAACAGATATTACAACACTAAATACAAAGGCTGCTCATTAAAATCCAGGAAATTTCAGTAAACGATTTGGATTGACAAATAATAGTAGTAAGTTATATATATATATATATATATATATATATATATATATATATATATATATATATATATATATATATATATATATATAGCGCCTCGGTGGTTCAGTGGTGAGAACGTGTGCGTCTGAACCGGAAGGTACTGGGTTAGATTCCCAATGTTCCCCTTTCGTTTTTCCAGTACATACTTAACATCAACGGAGGTTGTGGCATTGTATTTGAGTAAGTTGAATGTCTGTACGTTCCACCCTTCGGAGGGGGCGTAAAGCCGTCGGTCCCGTGTCTATGCGATGTCAGGCACATGAAATATCCCTACCCTCCTTACAGAAAGGCAGCGGTTCGGCAAACTTTCCAGGATATTGAGGTGAAACTGCTCCCTGGCGATGGTGATTGGGCATAGTCGCGGAAATAGACCGAGGTTCAGGAAACAAATATGCACAATAATATATATACCAAAATCTAGTAAACATTTATATAAAAATAAATTGAATTTTAACAAAAAATAAATTCCTAATTCACGACCAAAAAGATTGAGATATCGCCTTGAGTCAAAAAATATGAATGAATGAATAATTAAGTCCCTACATTGAATTTATATTACTTGTATAAAATTGTTACCTATCACCAAACAGTTGGTCATGGCAATTTTCAAATGGATAAAATATAAAATTATAAATAATTATTAATTCGGTACATATTAAAACATAACAATTGCCGTGACAATGGCATTGTGTTTGAGCAAGTTGTATGCCTGCACCCGCTTTTCAGAAAGGCCGCTAAGATGTCGCTCTCGTGCACCACGCGATGTTAGGCATGTTAAACATCCCTACCCTGCGTACAAACTTATAAAGACAAAACGTATGTCTGGCGTCGGTGACTGGACATAGTCCCTGAAATAGGCAGATGGTAAAGAAATAAAATTCAATACTATTTTTGTAGGATAAATTTCAGGATTTTTTTAAAACGTATTATCTCCAAAGCAGTACTCGTTTTTTAATAAAGTGACAGAGAAATATTAAAGTCCGGACACAGCCAGTGCCTTATGGTAGTCAAATTTCATTAAAAGCTTGTACATTTTTATAACTCAATTTTCCATTAACCTAGAAACTTAAATTTTGGTACACAAAAGTATATGAAAGCCAACAAATAAACGAAGCTTCACCAAAATACATTTACAATTTTCAGCAATATATTTTTTTAATTGGTCCAATTGAGCTAATGTGTCGGAGTTTAATCAAAATTAATTTGCGTCCGTTTAAAGACATGTTGGGAGTTTGAAAGCCTGATCTTCATAATCAAATATTTTTATAAAGATTTGCGGGAACACAGTGATTCTGTATAAGATTGGATGACTTCAAAATCCACAACGTGACGAATCGACGCTCCATTCATTCGAGTTTCGACCGCTTAGAAATCTTACAAGTATTGTCTGTCCCAAGTTCGTCTAAAGGCATAGGTAACAATAGAATTTGTATCTTCCCCACCCTCCGCTCTTCAACCTCCCGCGCCATAAGCTTGGTATGTAAACAAAAGAGTATACAATTGACAACACCGCTTTTCTACGGACGAAAAAATATTCCAAGCTCTTTGCAAAACGAAAGCCGAATGTGATGCCACCTGCTGAGAAGTAGTTGAAGTTAGTAAAACATTCGATAGAATAATACAGTTTTGAAGAAAATCGCTAGTTCAAGACCTTCATTAATCTTCAGCAGCACCTCTCAGAATAATATTTTCTATCTCTGTTGGAGGTACTTCTTCGTCTAGAATATCGCAGCCTTAAACAATGAAATGGAAATTTAAACATAAATTGAAAATCTTGGTTTACTGCTTTGTCGCATGGGTTCTCCTTGCCCTTCTGCATGACTACAACGACCCTCCATGCATAAACAAGAACAATGTAAACAAAAAAAATTTATTGTGAACAACCCCCAATAACGTACTTGCTGCACCCAGACCCTTTTGGACACTTTTTTACTGTTGCTGTATTCACACTTTTTGAAGGTGATGAAATGTTGTAGCTCTCTATGTGATACTGACAAACAAGGCAACCTCATTTTCATTTTTGGAAAAATGTTTCAAACAGTGAAATGGAAATTTAAACATAAATTGAAAATCTTGGTTCACTGCTTTGTCGCATGGGTTCCCCTTTCCCTTCTGCATGACTACAACCATCCTCCATGCATAAACAAGAACAATGTAAACAAAAAAATTCTTGAGAACAACTGCCAAGAAAGTTACGGAACCTAGCGGTGAATATAGAGGCAAACAGGATTTGAAGGAGGCATGGCTGCAAAACGGGATACAGGCAGCTTATAGAGGTCCAACTACGCTGGTTTTTTCGTACTTTCTGCTCACATTTCCTTTTCTTTCCCGCCCAGCACCCTTATTCACTCCTCGTCCCGCAACTTTCTTGGGAGCTGTGTGCAAGAAATTTTTCTTGTGGTTTGTGCATCCAGAAGGAGATCTAAGCATGTTTCTGATTTCTTTCTAAAAAGCCTCTGTGCGCTAATTTGCAAATTTACCGAAAATACCCAATCTACGTGCCAAATTATAAACGTGGGAGGTATTTTGCCTTATCAGTCATTTAAATGATCCGTTTTAGTCCACTCAATCGAACCAGTTTCTTCAAACAAAATAACAAAAATGTTTTTTTTTAATTTGTGGTTGCCTGTGAAGCCCATTGTGTTATTTTCTAAATTTAGTACTCACGTTGCTTTTATATAGGTTTTAGTATGTATAAAAACTGAAGATTCTAGTTCAATGAGAAATTGAATTATCACCATTTGAAATAGTTTTAGGAAAATTCGCTACCATAACGCACTTGCTGCACCTAAAATCTGTTCAACACTTGTTTACTATTGCTGTATCCATACTTTTTGAAAAGAAATAAATATAAACAGTAAAAAATTTTGAAATTAAAATTTTAATAAGTTACACTGAACATATGTTTATGGTTATAATTTAAACTACTGTATGATATTATGTAGTTTCACTTACCTCAAATTTTCCATACACTACATGAAGGGTAAACACTAAAAGTAAACATTAAGTACCTTATTCTAAGGTATTAGCGAAGTTGACTTCGAGGTTTTCTTCTTCTTCGTTTATGGCGTCTTCAAACAAAACAGAAGAAGAAGATAACCTCGACTTCGACTTCCCCCTACAACAGAGCGCAAACGATTCTCTCATGACTGCTGTCTACTGTCAGTTGGTAAAAAACAAATGACTATGATATAATTTCAGGTCATAAAGTAAATTACTTATTTTCTATTTAGTTATAACTCAAGATTTACTAAACCAATTGAGTTCAAGTTTATTAGGTAGGACCACTTATACAATATCTACGTGCGTAAAAAGTTTTAGTTTCATATTTCTAGTAATTTAAAAGATATTGGGTTTTCAAACAGTTTTTCGCTTTTTTTAAGCATTTAAATGTGAAAACTGTCTAACGAAATCATTCAACCTATTAACAACACGTTTCAACTGATCTTGGATTTGGATTCTAAGGGCCTAAATTCGCGCTCATTTCAAGAAACTTTTACCATCGATAACTCGCTCTTTAGTGAATTTTCTTAATGAAAATTCACTAAAAATGCAATAACAGGTATAAGGGATGTTCGAAAAAAATTTGTAGGTATCACCAACGATTTACGGGCCAACCTGTGATTTTCAAAATAATGTTATAAGATGCAGCTCAAGACACCCCATAATTAACGGATACGATTTTTTCGCCTATCCTGTATAATAACAATTATATCCAGCTTTGTTGTGGAAATGCGTCAGTCTGTATATATGTAAACAGATAAAAACTGAAACTATACACGGATATGGATTCTAGGGGACCTGGTTTGCACTCATTTGAAGAAATCTTTTTAAAATTCACAAGTCGCGGTCTTCTCATTAACGAATTTTTCTGCAAAACTAGCTACAAATTATAGACCGTTAGACCATAAAATTAACTAAAACTACTTCCAAAGCATCAGAGAAAGGGTCTATTTGAAATGCATTTTCTGGAAATATTTTAGTAAAATAAAGATAATGACGCTTGAAGCTGAAATTTAAGTGTTTGTAGTACACTATTCTTGCGACATTTTAGTGAATTTTCTTAAAAAAAATTCACTAATGAGGAGATCCCGACTTTTGAATTTTGAAAAAATTTCTTCAAATGACCGCGAACTAGGCCCCCTAGAACACATATCCGGGGTCCGTTTCAATTTTTATATGTTTATATATATATATATATATATATATATATATATATATATATATATATATATATATATAAATATATATATATATATATATATATATATATATATATATATATATATATATATTTATTTATATATATATATATATATATATATATATATATATATATATATATATCACACCGATAACTCAAAAAATAATAGGCCGATTTTGACTAAATTTGGTGGAAAAATTCCTTTTGCAAATGGCTTGGATAAGTTCGTTATCCAGGAAAATCTGCCCAGGTTTTCCCGGAAAATTTTGTGTTTTCTTTCGAAAAAAATTTATATCTTCGGAATTAACAAAGTAAGGGCAACCAAATTTGGGACGCTAGTTAATATCCTTATAGGTAAGCCACCTACCAAAATTTAGCTATGTAGGTCAAAAGACAAAAATATAGTTATAGGCATTTAAAGAAAAATAAATTGGGGTTTTCCTCAAAACGTCAAAGTTGCGATTTAAAACGTCAAAATCGGCAACATTTAGGCAAAGAACTTGAATCTAATACGCGATATGGAAATCAAATGTCTCAAGAAGGATCTTTTACAAACTCTGAAGTCTTAGTTTCAACCGTCATTGTCCTTCATTTTACTAAAATGTTTCCAGAAAATTCATTTCAAATAGACCCTTTCTCTGATGCTTGGCAGTAGCCTTAGCTTTAGAGTTTATCGTTTAATGGTATATAATTTTTGTCGAATTTTCGTAAAAAATCAATAAAGCTCAATATATCCGTTATTATACAAGATATGAAGAAAATTTGTATATATTAATTATAGGGTGTCTTGAGCTACATCTTAAAAAAATATTTCTACAATCACAGGATGGCCCATAAGTCGTTGGTGATACAAATTTTCTTTTTTTTTTTAATCAAACACACCTTATGTTATTGCATTTTTGAATTTTTCAGCGATGCATGTTTGTAAGAAAAGAAATTCGGGACGCAGCAAGTGCGTTATGGTAGCGAATTTTCATTAAATGCTTCAAATTTGAATAGCTCAATTTGCTATTAACCTATAAGGTTGACCAAGAAACGAGTTTTTCCGGGAACACTTTAAGTTTACTTTTGGAAATTTTTGTACATTTTCACACAATAAAGTTATTTTTATGAAACATGGCACATTGTTTTTACTATATAGGTTATACTGGTAACCAAAATGGATGCCTGCTTTCTTAAAAAGGAAACACACATATTTGCAATTAAAAACATTTTTATGAAAATTCACTACCATAACGCACTTGCTGCGTCCAGAGTTTTTTTTACATAACCCATATTTGTTTCAGGTTTTTTGGACAATTTTGACATTTCCAATCGCGACTTTGACGTTTTGTGGAAAATCCCAATTTTGTGTTCATTAATCGCCTATAACTTTTTTGCCTTTTAACTTGGAGACCTAAATTGTAAATGGTACGTGGCTCACTTCTTATAATACAAACACGCGTGCCAAATTTGGTTGCCTTTACTTTGTTATTTCCGGAGATTTAAAAATCTTGCAAAAGAAAACAGAAGACACAAAATTTTCCGGTAAAACCTGGGCCGATTTTCCTGGCTAACGAACTTATCGAAGCCATTTTCAAAAGGAGGGTACTCATGAAACTTGATCAAAATCGGCTTATTATTTTTTGAGTTAGATTAGATTAGATTCATTGTGAGTGGGCTATCACAGTCCCTCGATGTGATGCATATATATATATATATATATATATATATATATATATATATATATATATATATATATATATATATATATATAATATATATATATATATATATATATATATATATATATATATATATATATATATATATATATATACAGGGTGTTTCAAAAATGATGGTCTATGTTACAGGTGCACATTCAGCACAAAAAAATAAGATTTTTTTTATATAAACATAGGCTCGAAAATGCTTAGTTTTTTAAATACAGCGTGTTAAAGTTATTTGTTTTTGTCAGTTTTTTACGAATAAGTCTGAGTCAAATTAAAATCTTGGCGTGAAAGTTGGCATGCTGGGGTTTTTGAGGGCAAGAAATTTAAATATGTTATTGTTAATAACACTGCTGGTAGAGGGCGCCACCTGTAAGACTATGCTTGCATTCAATTGGCTATAATTTTTTGACACCTAGTAATATCGACCTACCGTAAAGCTACATTGCAGCCCTTATCAATTGTAAGCAAAAAATGTATATTTGATCCAAATCTCTCAGACACATCATTTTTGAGATATTTCAATTTTTGTATGTCGATGTCGCTCAAAAATTATTTTTTCTCAAGTAATTAATTGTATTGTCTGCAAATTTTAACAACAAATAAAACAACAAATAAAAAAGTTTATAACATTTTATGATACCTGACTACAATAAATGTTCAAAATGGCCACGCTCCACTTCAATACATTTTCGTATTCTGCGGAGCATACAACGTCGTACTCTGTGAAATATTTCTGGTGTATTTCTAATTTGTTCGCATCCAAGTACAATTCTTTGCTGCAGATCATCAACATTTTCAACACTTGCTTCATAAACAATACTTTTGAGATGCCCCCATAAATAAAAGTCCATAGGATTTAAATCAGGGGATCGAGTCGGCCATGGCTGAGGTCCACCGCGTCCGATCCATCTGTGTCCAAAAGTATTGCTTAGGTAATTTCTGACATTTAGGGCGAAATGTGGGGGGGCTCCGCCATGCATAGACCACAGGTTATGTCTTATGTCAAGAGGTACATTTTCTAATAACCCATTTAGTTGGTTTTGCATAAATTCAAGATAAGTTGTAGCATTAAGTCTGTGAGGGAAAAAATGGTCTTATCAAATTACACCCTACAATTCCAGCCCATTCATTTAAGGAAAATTGCTGTTGATGATGCCTTTCAAAAACTGCGTGGGGATTTTCGTGAGCCCAAATATGGCTGTTACGAAAATTGACGATCCCGTCGCGCCTAAATCCAGACTTGTCAGTGAACAATACACAATTCAACATGTTCTCTACATTATTATGTTGAAGAAACCATTGGCAAAATTGTAGACGAGGTATAAAATCTCTTTCAGGCGATAGTGCCTGCACACCACTCTGCTGTACAATATATGTGTCGCAGACATTCCGACAACCCCCCTAAACGTGACATACGCACTGTACGCAGACGACACTACCATCCTCAGCAGCTCCACTCAGCCGAGGATAATAACCGAACGACTTCAGACCGCCGTAGTCGAGCTGCAATCATGGTATAGGAAATCCCTTCTAGCCATAAACCCCGATAAATGTTCAGCTGTCCTATTTTCCAAGAGGAGACACATACCTCACGAACACGTTTCATTAGACAACTGTCTAATCCCCTAGCAAGATTCCGCCAAATACCTCGGGGTTTTTCTCGACAGACACTTAACATGGCGCCCCCATGTCGATCACGCTCGAAAAAAAGCCTCGATGTTCATCTCGAAGCTGTTCCCACTTCTAAATAGAAATTCCAAATTGTCCATGAACAATAAGTTGCTCATGTATAAAGTCATTATCCGGCCAGCCTTGACCTATGCATCACCTGCATGGGCCACCGCGGCCGCAACATGCATCAAGACCCTTCAAATCATCCAGAACAAAATTCTGAGAATGGTTACCGGAGCGCCATGGTTTGTCCGAAACAGTCAGATTCACTCTGATCTGGAAATGCCTTCGATACTTGAGTTTATAACTCAACTATCCACAACCCAGTTCGCAAAAGCCGCTTCTCACCCAAATGCTCTTCTCCGTAGTGCCACCGACAACGACGAGCAACTTCCACACAAGCATAAGCGTCCAAAGCTAACTCCCCCGCGGCAAAAACAGAATGGAAACATTAATACTCAAAAAAGTCATTGTGTGTAATTCTTTCCGACGGAGGTATGGACTAAGGTCCGTTACTCCCAGGGAGGGGTTTTTAGTCTCACAGTACCTCGATATCCCACAGAACCTACGGGGCCGTGAATGGGGTCTGCATGAGCATCTCCCCCTCCTGCATCAAAAAAAGTGCCTGCACACGTTGGATGTGACATGGACGCAATTGTTGCTCGTGAAGAACTCGCCATATCGTTGCATTTGATGCTCCTAGATGATTGGCCATTTCCCTAGTACTTATTGGATTTTGTTCAATTTCATCCAGAACAGCCTCTTCAAAATCAGAATTTCGTGCACTTTATGGTCTGCCTCGATTAGCAGTAACTTTATTAAGGGTACCTGGTATATATATATATATATATATATATATATATATATATATATATATATATATATATATATATATATATATATTCTAAAGAGACAGATCGATGTATTAGATAATGTAAGTATGTACCGTTTCTCGCAGACGGATGTCAATCCGTTGAAACATCCTTCTGTCTGGAATTCTCCGATTTGGGAAGGCTTCTTCATACAGTCGTTTCGCCTCATAACAGTTACCAAAAGCCCGTGAATACATAACATGCATGTCTGTTAGTTCATTGTTGGTAAAGAATTCCATATTTAATTAGCAAACTTACGGACAATACAATTAATTACTTAAAAATAGTGAGTAGTCTCAAACGTAAAAGTCAAATGTACTATATGTCACGACGAAAACGCAAAAGTCAAGTCCCGTAACGATGGAAAACACTTTGTTAAATCGTTTGTTCAAAGTTTGTTATGGCTTTTTATTTTATCTTCATGATTGTGTGTTGTCAGTTCTTTTTTCTTGTAAGATTTTAATTTTTAACTAGATAATAAGAAAATTAAGTTTATACATACTGATAGCAATTAAAAGTGAAAAATGTATTCCTATGATTTGTCGCAGAATTAATTTTTGAGCGACATCGACACACAAAAATTGAAATATCTAGAAAATGGTGTGCCTGAGAGATTTAAATCAAGTACACATTTTTGGCTTACAATTGATAAGGGCTGCAACGTAGCTATACGATATTACTGGGTGGCAAAAAATTATAGCCAATTGAATGCAAGCCATGTCTTACAGGTGGCGCCCTCTGCCAGCAGTGTTATTAACACTAACCTATTTAAATTTGTTGCCCTCGAAAACCCCCACATGCCAATTTCCAAGTCAAAATTTTAATTTGACTCAGACTTATTCGTAAAAAACTGACAAAAACAAATAACTTTAACACGCTGTATTTAAAAAACTAAACATTTTCGAGCCTATGTTTATATAAAAAAAAATCTTATTTTTTTGTGCTGAATGTGCACCTGTAACATAGACCATCATTTTTGAAACACCCTGTATATATATATATATATATATATATATATATATATACATATATATATATATATATATATATATATATATATATATATATATATATATATATATATATATATACATATATATATATATATATATATATATATATATATATATATATATATATATATATATATATATATATATATATATATATATATATATATATATATATATATATAGTCATACCTGTCTCTATGAGAATTAAGTTGATAAACTTTGTTACTTCTATGGTCACAGCAATCTTGTAAAGTGTATTGGTAACAGCGAATACTCTAAAATTATATTTCGAGAATGGACTAGAAGTGACAGATATAGAACAATGTAGAAAGGTATAGAACTACTCTATGGACAATATAAATAGGTGAGCCAAAAATAGAGGGAGTCAGTGAGCAGTGAGTTAGTGTTGGTGTATAATAAGCGATCATAGAAGGCGTATAGTGAAATATAGTTCTATGGACATTTAGTAATAGAGAGAAATATTTTAGTTGATACTGGTGTTGGAAAATAGTTGGTTATAATAAATTAGTAGTTTGAAAAGCTGTGTTTTGTTAGTCAACAAATCCAGAACCCCAAAGAAAGTAACCATATAATAGTGGTAAAGGAAGATTTCTGTAAAGAAAATGATTTAATAACCAACTTACCTTCTCAACATTAATTGAAATTATGAATACCCTAATAAATGAATATCTAAAATGTTTCTTTAAGATATCTTAAAACTTATTTTTAGTGAATTTTTAATTTAAAAAGTTCACTAATAGAGAGGTATCGATGGTGAGACATTGATTCAAATGAGCGCGAAGTAGGACCCCCAGAACACATATCCAGGGTCAGTTTCAATTTTTATATGTTTATATATATATATATATATATATATATATATATATATATATATATATATATATATATATATATATATATATATATATATGAGACATACTTGGTTCTCGGGTAGAACCGTCCTGAATTTATGAAAACTCGACGTTTCGGCTCCTGTTTTTGGGCCATTTTCAAGAGGTAAAGGAAATATGTAAGGACACTCTAAGGCCTCAATCTGGCCTTAGAGTGTCCTTACATATTTCCTTTACCTCTTGAAAATGGCTCCAAAACAGGAGCCGAAACGTCGAGTTTTCATAAATTCTGGACGCGGTTCAACCCGAGAACCAAGTATGTCTCACATTAAAGACTACGGAAATCTTTCTGAACATATATATATATATATATATATATATATATATATATATATATATATATATATATATATATATATATATATATATATATATATATATATATATGTATGTATGTATCCAACCGCTAGCTCAAAAAAAGCTAACCGATTTCGATGAAACTTGGCAAACTTTCTTTATTAATGGCTTGGATGAGTTCGTTAGCCAATAGAATCGAACATGGTTTTTCGGGAAAATTTTGAGTTTTCTTTCGAACAAAATTTTTTTCCCCGAAAATTACAAATACATTTTAATGAAATTGGGTGCATATATAGCCTCGGGGAAGACTTTATTACGTACAAAAACTCAACTTTCTAAGCTTATAGAAAATTAAGTTATTTAAATTTTGAGTTTTCTTTCGAAAAAAAAAATTTTTCTCCAAAAATAACAAAGATATTTTAATAAAATTTAGTGGATATGTTGCCTTGAGAAAGACCTTGCCACGTACTAGAATTCAACTGTCCAAGTTTACATAAAATTGAGTTATTCAAATTTGAAAGTATTAATAAAAATTCACTACCATAACGCACTTGCTGCGCCTAGAACGTTTTTTTTTTTTTGGACTTAATACCCTTTCAACAATCACCGATTCAATTTTAATTACATATTGGGTATATAATTTGCCTTTTATGTATTTTTCAGCAAATTTTTCTGTAAAAAAATGTTTGCTAGTTTTCGGGGAATTTTTTTCTGTTTCCGTAGATATTACTTTTTGTAAGATTTTTGTGTAATGTTGGGAATTAAAAATAAATGTTCAATAAGTTATTGTAAAAAAATGTTTTGTAATTTTCGTGTAACATTACTTTGTAAAAAAAATGTCGAATTTTTGAGAAAGAAATTGTTTGCATATTCTCATGCAGTTTTTTTTTAAACTTTTGTCAAAAAGCTTTTTGTAAATAATTATATCTTAGCAGGTGTGTAAAGAGGTTCGTTGGCCAGGAAACTCGGATCAGTTTTTCGGGACCATTTTACGCCTATTTTCGACTAAATTTTCTACTTTTCAAACAATCAAATTATTTTAATGAAATATGGGACAACCTACTATACAAGTTTAGTAACTTTTCACCAAATTTGATGCCTTTTATTATAAAAAAATATATATTTCCAATAAAAAACATTTAAATGAAAATTCGCTACCATAACGCACTTGCTGCGTCCCGTCTTTTCTAACTTTTATTAACTTTGACGTATGATTTTATTCGCTGCTTTTGATTTGTTGTTGGAAGTTTATAATTTCTTTGTCTTGATATGAATAAAAAACAATAACATTACATTTCTCTTTATAAGCTATCTGGGGTTATCTTCTAGTGACATATTTATACCAAATAATTTCATAATGTGATTGAATCGTTGTATTTAAATTATTATTACATTTAATGTGCGACTTCATGTTAAGTTGGTCCAGTTGCCATTTCAAACCACTCGTTCAAAGAAAATTTATTGTTTCAATACCCTTTGTATAGTCTTGATAAATGATCCAATATTTACCCGTGTCTTTATGGACATAAGTCAGCTAAGGAAACACAGTAATACCTCAACCTTTGAAGATATTACTTCAAAGATTAATCTATTAAATATTGGCGAGTCGGTGCGGTCCTTTTAACATGGATCATACTATTGAAAATGTAAACTTGCATAATGAAATATTTGTTATTTTAAACTGCGATTTGTTATGATATTGCGAAATTAATTCTGTCCACATGCCATTAAACATCCTCTATCAATAAATAATTATTTATTACATAAAATCAATATTGCTGTGTGAGACGATGGACTTTGACAAGGCAATTTGTAAAACAGGTACGCACTGATCATTTTTTCACATTTCATTCATTAGTGTTGATAAATTTTTATTATCATTTCAGGTTACGGAAAGTTTCACTATGAATTAATTGTAGCTTGTGCTGTTAGTGTCTTAAGTGTGGGCTTCCAAAATGGACTTTCTGCATATGTGTTTCCAGCGGCACAATGCGATTTACATCTCACATCTTCTCAGATAGGACTCCTGAATGTGGTTTTTCTTGTGGGAGGTACACTTAGCAGTTTTCTTTGGGGTATACTGGCAGACAGCACTGGAAGAAGGAAAGTGCTAATTTTAACCCATCTTCTAAATGGATTTATCATTCTGTCGTGTGCTGTGAACCAATACGTAATAAGCTTGATGATCTGTAGATTTTTGAATGGGTTCTTGATAGGGGGCCCTGGAAGTATAATATTTTCTTACATCTCCGAATTTCAGCCTCCAAAGTACAGATCATCTAGTGTTTGTTACTGCGGCCTTTTTTTCACATTTTCTTGGTTATTAATGCCGGTGATAGCATGGGCTGTTCTTCCACTAAATATCACCTACTCACCTTCATCTTTCTTCACGATGAACTCCTGGAGATTATTCTACATAATTCTGTCAATTCCAGAGTTTATAGCTGGCATCTGGTTTATCAGATTGCCTGAAAGTCCCAAGTATCACATGGCAAAAGGAGAAACCAAAATCGCGCTGGGGATATTAAAGAAAATGTTTTCATCCAACACTGGTTTAGACGAAGAACAGTTTTCAGTTAAAACTTTGGTAAACGAAGTGAAAATCGAAGCACATGACTCCAACGCAGTAGTTGGTAGGGGCAAAATGGCAAGGACTCTAACTGAAGTTTTCAAGCAGATAATGAGTTTGTTCAAGCCACCATTGCTGTATTTGACTTTCCTAACATGCACGTTAATGTTTTCAAATATGATTGGGTAAGTTACAGTTTGATATTTTTTCATGCGATGTGTTCTTATCCACCTCAGCAATGCCGGAAAATATTTTTAGCATATACTTTTCAATGATTCAACTTACAGTTTAGACACTGTTAAACTAGATGGGGACGCAATCAGCGTTGTCAAATGTTATATCCTATTTAATCAGGTGTTTGGCGTCTTCGTTGAGCGATGGTTATAATACATACGCGAGTCAAAAGTAATGGGCCAAATGATAACTGAACGTTTAAGAGAAAAAAATATTTTACTTTAATAATATGTTTAGGTTTGTTGCTTATTTTAAAGGGGGTTGAAGTTGAAAGAATAAATTAAATGTTTGTTAACAAATCAACCCGCTTCACTCACGATAGCATATAGATACTCTTCGGCGGTGAGAGCAAAACCTTAATATTCCCTTAATTAAGGGAAATTTGCAAAAAAAGTGTGCATTCAGCAGGTGCGTTTTGTAAAAAAGTTTAACTTTAATAAGGCTACTTTGGTTTGATTGAAAGAGATAAAATTTGATAGATAGTATAGTCTTCATAGTAGAAACCCATGTATCAAATTTTCGCAAAATAACTTTATTATTTGCGAAGATACAAACATTTCCGGAAAATAAACTTAAAATTTCCCCGAAAAACAGGTCAGATTTATCTGGCCAATAAATTTGTCCAAGCAGTTTGTACAAAGAATACACCGGCAAGATATTAAAGGTATAATAATAATAAAGTCTGCCCCCACGTTCCGCCTTTCGAAGTGGTCGTAAACCCGTCGATCACGTGCCCATGAAATGTTAGGCAAGTTAAAGATCCCTACCCTTCTTGCAGAAAGGCAGGGGTTCGGCAAAATTTCCAGGATAGTGAGGTGAAACTGCTCCCTGGCGTCGGTGATAGGCCATAGTCGCGGAAATAGACACACAGATATAGATATATATATATATATATATATATATATATATATATATATATATATATATATATATATATATACATATATATATATATATATATATATATATATATATATATATATATATATATATATATATATATATATATATATATATATATATATATATATACATTACAAACATGCTCGGACACAGCGATTAGCATTTTAAGTTATGGTGTTTTAAAAACGTTTAATATAACGAATAAAACATATTCAGGAAGAACCTTGAAGTCTTCTTTGTGTTTAGATCTGTAGCAGTAGTTTAAGAAGGGGGATGTGTTTAGATGTGAATCATCTATCTTAGGTTAGTTATTAATATTGTATCTATTAAAAACGTATATTACTTATCAATCTTGTGAAACAAAAATCAAGAATAAATACTACCAGATTAGCGAATTTTTATTTTAAAAAAATCGCTTATAGAAAGGTATCTATGATGAGACTTTTCGGTGAGATTTTTCGATTTTTTTTTCAAATGAGCGCGAATTTGAACCCGAAACCAAAGTCCGCTAACATTTATATATATATATATATATATATATATATATATATATATATATATATATATATATATATATATATATATATATATATATATATAGGGTGACTCACGATCGTGGGTTAGACCTTTAGAGAGAATGGGACGTAGGATTATTTTGAAAATTTGGTTTCTTGGGTAATTGGTTCTGCTCTGTCTATCTAAAATATTTTCAGCGCTGCGGCCTTGCCACCTATACCGAAAAATAGCAAGAACTTTGATATTTTAAATGGGACACCCTATATATTATTGCATTTTTCGCTTCACTATTGCTTTTTGATTCTTTTTGTATGATACTTCCGTATACCTATCTCCAGCGGTTTCCGAGAAATTAATTGTTTTCCTTATTTTATGTGCAAAAGCGGAGCTTCAATTAAATGTTTATTACTACGGTACATATTTGGATTCGTAGAAAGCTGTAATTTCGGATGTGGTTTACCAATGTCCTGTGTATTACTGGGGTCTAGAGGAATTCGTTCTTCCTTATACAGGGTAGTTCAAAATTTGTGATTTTACCGATACAACAGGCTGAATAGCACAGTTCGCGAGGTGAGTAACGTCTCGAATTGGACTAGGAGGCCGCGGGTTCGAGTCCCGTATTCGGGCAGTCTGTCTTTTTCACTCGAATGTGGAAAGTCGGGCTTCTGATGAGTTATGGGTGGTGTCCTTTGTCTATATGTCTATGTAAGCTCCCCCAGCACAAGTTAAAGACTTCTAGGTAAAAGTGCATTTTTTAAATGGAACACGCTGTAAATTATCAAATATCCTGAAAGACAATTAAAGATCCTTTCTAATGATGTATCATGTTTCTGGTTCCCTGGTAAAGACCTTACTGTATACCAAAATTCAACTTTCTAGGCTTAGAGCAAATTCAGTTTTTCAAATTTGAAGCATTTATTGAAAATTCACTACCATAACGCACTGGCTGCGTCACGTATTTTTTTAACAAATTCAGTTAAATATTGATTATATTTCGTGTATAGTACACAAAATTACAAAGAGTTGGTCCTAGGCCTTAGAAGCATAAAGGGAATCACTTCTGGATAATAAAATCATATAGTTAATTGCATTAATCGCATTTAGATACCCATATCCATGAAGTAATCGGGTGTTTTACTGCTTTCACCTTGTGTGACGTAGAGTAATGGAGAAAATATCATGCTTGTAATATTTTTTACAAAAAAACCTCTCATAATACAATCCAACTAATATATGTAGTAAATATCCAACTTTAGTGGTAAGGCTTTTTAGATTTCTCATTCCAAAAAGGCCAAATTTAACCAGTTAGAACTAAAACAGCCAAGGCCGATTTTGACATCCCTCATCTTATAATTACCGAGAAAATGATTTTAACTTTAAAACCGGTTATATAAATTGGTTGGAAAAGAGAGACCAAACCAACAAAGAATACCATAACTTTTCAATTATCGCTGATGGACAAGAAAAGCAAATGTGTCCCAAATTTGAGGTATTAGCTCCTCGATATTGTTTTTAAATGGCAACTCTACTTTTTTGTGAAATATTTTTAAAGTTACATGTAAGATTAAATTCAGATCGATCTTTATCAAAAACGCCAAATTAAAATGGAATTATTGAACCTCCCCAGATTAAATAAAGTAATAAAAAAATCGGGACGCAGCAAGTGCATTATAGTAGGGAATTTTCATAAGAATTGTACACTATTAGTACGCCATATTACTAAAATTAGTACTTTAAATTAAAACAGACTTTGAAGATCATTTTTAGACGTCCTAACACACGCTCATTTGAAGAATTTTTTCAAAAGTGTTATCATCGCTTTCTCTCTATTATCACAAACATATTGTAATCTTGTGTTGAAGCTCATTTTGAGAAAAAAACTTCAAATGCCCAAAACTCAATTTTCTATAAACGTAGAAAATTTAAATTTAGTATATCTAAGTAATTACAAATTTAATTAAAGTTACTGAAGCTTTCTTGAAGGAAACTTAATTCGTATTTAAAAAAGGAATGTATCTGCCAGATCATAAACAGAGCGGGTATTTTCCTTATTAGTCGTCTGGATGATATCGTTTTTTTAGTCAACCTAATTGAAATGGTTCTTCCAACAATAAGAAAGTTTGTTTAAACATTATTAGTGAATTTTCTTAAAAAACATAAAAGTATGTATATATATATATATATATATATATATATATATATATATATATATATATATATATATATATATATATATATATATATATATATATATATATATACAGTGAGGACCTAAAGTCCCCCCTCTAATTTATGAACCGTCCGGTATATTATGATGAAATTTGGAACGATGATATATGAGCAAGGTATCAATTTTTGACATATCAATGACAGCTTTAAATGTCAAGGTAACAGCTGCGCGCGCTCTCAGAATATTTTTTTAAATAGAAATGGGGGTCGATCGATACCCCATTTTGAAGGGATTTTTATGCTCAGAGCATTCTCCAGTTTTGAAAATGTTTGGTTCAGTATTTTCCAAATGAGAATCAATAATATCAGTTTCTGCGTTATGACTACTACCCTTGTTTATAACACACTTTTTTTACCTATTAGATGTCATTATTGATTGTTCCTGTCGTGCTGTTTCCCCAGTAAAGTACACATAGATAATTTTTAATTATTTATGTTTCAAAATAAAACATAATTCAACAGTAAACAAATAACAACTAATTAACCCTAACTAAGAAAATTGAAAAACAATTCAAATAAAATCTAAAGGCACAAACTGTTGAAATGGTTACTACAACAGATGTTGAAAATGACCACCATGAACCTCCTGACAAATAAATATTCTGCGGGTAAATTCTTCTCTAACATTATGAAGCATCTGTGGCGTTATTCTTGAACAAACATGTGTAATTCGTTGTCTAAGTTCATCTAATGAGCCGGGAGCCGTTTTATAAACCTTAGATTAACGCATCCCCAAAGAAAAAATCTAGAGGCGTGATTCCGTATGACCTCGACGACCAATCCACCTATTTTCATAACTCTCATCCAGGTAATTTCTGACTTGTCTAAAATAGTGAGGTGGGGCTCCATCTTGTTGAAATATAACCTCTTGAAACTCATGTGGGTTTTGGGCAACAACATCACCAATAAGTGGAGTAATTGTATTTTGCAACATATCCAGATATCTGGGGCCATTAAGATTTTCTTCCTGAAAAATGGGACCTATGCTGTGACTACCCAAAATGGCTGGCCAACATTTATTTTCTGGGGAACTGTGTGTGTCGCTCCCGGAAAACATGGGGGTTTTCCTCACTCCGGTACCTACAGTTATGGGTATTAACTTTTCCACGTCAAAAAAAAATCATCTCGTCACTGAAACAGATATTCTGCAAGTAATGATGATTCCCTACGATTCTTCCTGACATAATTTCGCAAAATTCGAGACGTCTATCAGGATCGTCTTCTGTTATTTCGTGTATAATTTTCATTTTATATGGGTGAAACTTATGGCTTTTCAAAATTCTTTTGACAGAAGTACGCGAAATATTACATGCCTCAGCCACGTGCTTCGTTGGTTGTTGGGGATTAACAATCATTTCAGCTAAGACCTGGACTTTTACATCTTCCACAAGTTTAGGCCTCCCAGACCTTGGAGCGTCTTTCAACGCACCCATTTCTTGAAATTTTGAAATTAGTTTTCGTAAAAATTTTCTGCATATTTGGCGTTCCGGATACACACTGATTATTAAGATAACAATTCCAACAATAGACTACATAAAACCGGACCTACTCTATTTATCGTTCAAATTTCTAACGTTATATATATATATATATATATATATATATATATATATATATATATATATATATATATATATATATATATATATATACTTTCGTAAGCATCCAACTGTGCGACTGCCTGACATTTTTGATTAACTTAAGATTTTCTTTAGCTAAATATGCTGAGAAATACATGACTTATTAATAGTGTCATATCTCAGTGTCGCTAAATGTTCTTTAAATCTAGTTTTAATAGTTCTTTTAGTTTGCCCAAATTATTTAAGTTCACAATCCATACAACATACTTCATAGATTCCCGACACTTCTG
>OZ023262.1:102971619-103140037 GCA_964006375.1 Tillus elongatus | reverse complement strand
ATACATATATATATATATATATATATATATATATATATATATATATATATATATATATATATATATATATATATATATATATATATACGTATTCGCTCCTTTCCGAGGACCATTTTAGCGATCTAATCATCTTTGCGGGGACTTTTGCGCTTTTCAAGGACCGTCCTGACAAATTATGCGTATATAAGCATCATTATGAGGACTGTCCCCGAATAATGCTCTATTCAACTATGCGGCTTTTAGGAGACTACAAAGTTGTGTATATAATAATCCTTTCGGGGACGTCAAGTGTAAACAGTTTTTATGCAGGGCGTGTCTTGCTGCAATAGTGGCGCTAGTAGCGCATGCCAAGAAATTTGTTTATTAGCTACCGAATGCCTAGCGCTTGCAAAGTGCAGTATCGAAACTATTTCTAGATCATTTTTAGTAAATGCCTTAAACTTTACAAACGTATTTTTATGAAGATACTTTGCAACCTTCATATTAGTAGGTACTCAGTTTTTAAAATTGGTATTTAACTACGTTCGCAGAGCTTTTTTTTTTTCATATAATTTAAAGATGAATAAGTTACTGGCAATTAGTAAACTATTCGGTAAAAAAGTTCTAGCAAAAAAATCATATAAATACAGATGTATAGAAAGATTTTTCTGGTTTCACAAGTGCTTATTTTGGTATATAACTATACTTTCCGCATTCCTATAAAATTTTATATACAAGCGTGTTTTGGAGTGTAGATGACGTAAATAACAAACAAAAATGAGGGCAGAAGCAAACTTTTGGAGTTATTAGGAGTTTTTTGTAAGAAAAGTCCTGACATTTTCGATATGTTTTGGTGCATATCTCGCTTCACATAACCAATATAAATATACTAACTAATTTAATGCTTTAGTACCTTATTTCACTGAACATATTTACTTTTCAAGGTTTTCAGGTTTCGTTAAAAAAATATATTACCAAATAACTTTTTGTAATTAAGTCAGATGTCAAAATGTATGACATGAAGTTGATTTTATATGTCCAATGTCAACGTCAACTTAGGATTGATTATCGATGAAAAGAAGAGAAATCTACAGACACGTAAAAACTATAAGGCGTGCACTAATTATATGAAAATGAATTATAATAGAGGATCTTTTTTAGCTTGATAAAAAACGAACGATCCCCGAAAATGTGTATGTATGTATGTATAGTCGAAATTGCTTAGCTGCGGCTAATTTAGCCATTCACACATTTTCAAGAAAATGTGTAAAATATAACAAAAACATGTCGCAAATGTGAGTAAAATACTTATGTTTTACAAAAACAAATCAAAATAACTCCAAAAGTTTGCTTCTGTCCTCATTTTGATTGTGATTCTCGTCATTTACACCACAAAACACATTTGGATACAAAATTTCATAAGAATCGAATACTCGGAAAGTAAACTTTTACCCTTATTTTCTTCTCTGTAACCGGTTTCGTCTTTTACGCGAATACAAATCTTTATCACAAACTTGGTTCGTTCATTACCTCCACATCGCCAATGCATGTGGAATTATGGCATCGGCAACAACAATTAAAAAAAAAATTTACGTCGTAAAAAGTCTTAAAACATATGCAGGCTGAATAGCTCAGTTCGCGAGGTGAGTAACCTCTAAAATCCGACTAGAGGGTTGCGGGTTCGAGTCTCGTATTCGGACAGTCGGTCTTTTTCATTCAAATGTGGAAAGGACGGCTTCTGAAAAGTTATGGGTGGTGTCCTTTGATTATATGTGTATGTAAGCTCCCCCCGCACAAGTCAAAGATTTCTGGGTGCAAAGTTTATCTACTGTTGTGTTATTATTATATAGAAAACATGATTTTGGAAACAAAATTTTTGGTGTCTGCCAGTCTGTCGGTCTGTATGCCTGTCTGTTTGTAATAGCCACAATAACTTTAGAACGAATTGAGATATTGTCTTCAAATTTAGTATACAGTTATCACCAGACAAACTAACGGTTCGGACTGTTTTTGGGTAAAATTACTTCAGGGAGTAGGGGATGAATGCATGATGATTTGGTGAAAATTGACATTTTTTCGTTAAAACTCAAGTAATATAACGTTTCAGAAGTTTATTCAGAGGTTTTTTTTTAATTAGAAAACTTTCAGTTTCATTAAACATCTGGTAGTCTGTGCTGATATTAAATTGGGGGTTGAATGTGTGGTGGTGGAATATCGGTGACAGAAATTTCAAATATTTTTTAAAAATGAAAACAGCGTATAAAGTCTCAAAACATATAGAAAACTTGATACCGGAACGAAAATGTTTAGTCTGTTGGTCGGTCGGTTTGTCCGCCTGCACGTCTCTTTAAAATTTGGTATCCAGGACGCTTCGAATTGTTTTTGGGTAAGCTCGCGTCAGGGGGGGAGGGGGTATAACTAAGGGGTGATTTGCTGAAAATGGACATTTTTTTGTTAACACTCGAGTAATATAACGTTTGAGAAGTTTATGAGTACAGGGATACGAATATTCTCTTCGTGGTCAAATCATGGACCCAAAATTAATTTCGTGAGAATGCCTTTTTGAAGAGGGTAGATTATCACAGCTATGTGGAAGTTATGATTCAATTTGCAGCACTATTTTAACCTGCTGTCAGAATTTTTCTGCTACCAAGATTTTTTAGATGGTTATACTGATTGTAGTTATAGTAATTTCATGAAAGCATCCCATTCTAGAAGCAAAATTGTAGTAACTGTCCCCGCTTGTTTAAAGTTTTCAATTTAGAGCGCACCATTTGACAAATAGATTTTAAACTTGTTCTTGCCAAAGAGGCTACTTGACAGCTTAGATCAAGCTATATAGATACCAACATTTCCACGATGACATTGACAATTTGAAATTACTGAATTACTGTTTATTCATTCTATTTTCAACCGCAAACATTGCCTTTATTTTCTGAGAAACACACCACTTTGAAGTGTCACCTGAATTGAACCATTATTACTTCCACATCGTCAATACGTGTGGAAGTATGATATCGGCGACAAAAATTTCAATTTTTTTTGCCTAAACATCGTAAAATGTCTCAAAACATATAGAAAACACGATCTGGGAACGATATTTTTTTGTCTGTCGGTCTGTATGTCTGTCTGTTTGATGTATCGTCTTTAAATTTTGTATACAGTTAGCACCTGACAAACAAACGGTTCGGATTGTTTTGGGGTAAAATCGCTTTAGGGGATAGGGGATGAATGGGGGTGATTTGGTGAAAATTGACATTTTTTCGTTAAAACTCGATTAATAACAGTTTGGGGTTTGTTTATTAGAAAACTTTCAGTTTCATCAAACATCTAGTATTCTGTTTAGAGGGAATATCGGTGACAGGAATCTGGAATTTTTTTTACTAAATCGGCGTATAAAATCTCAAAACATAGAAAACTTGAGTTTGTACAATTTTTTTGTCTGTGGTTCTGTCGGTCGGTCGGTCTGTGGGCCTGTACGTCTGTCTGTTAGTAGTCGCAATAACTTTCGAACGAATTGAGATATAAGCTCCAAATTTGATATCCAGTTAGCACCCTACAAAGGAACTCTTCGAATTGTTTTTGGGTAAGATCGCTTTAGGATGCAACGGATAAATGAGGGATGATTTGGTGAAAATTGGCATTTCCTCGTTAAAACTCGAGTAATATAACGTTTCAGAAGCTTATGAGTACAGGAATATGAATATTTTCTTTGTGATGAAGTCATGGACCCTAAATTAATGTCATGAGAATGTTTTTCTGGTGAGAGTATATTATCACAGCTATGTGGAAGTTACGATTCAATTTACAGCACTATTTTTTGCAATCTTTAGGCAAATAAACGTATAGACTACGAATTTTTAACATCAATCAAATTATTATTTATTGTTGTTAAAACAATCACTTTGACATTACCCAAATTATAATATATGTCCAGGAATGTCCGTAGGTACTCACTTTAAATAATATTCATGTATTTTACAAATCGTGAGGTGCCATCAAAATATGTTTAATACATAATACATATTTGAATCTGGACACAGACACAGCATCGTCCAAGAAAAAGGATAAATTTTATGTAAACTCAGATTATACTCTTTGGTTGCAAATAAGCGTGAGACAAGGAAATAGATTTTAACATATCTTTTATTTTGCGATATACACTTCATCTGCTTCATTGTTACGTCACATTGACTGTACAATTATTGTTTTATCAAATGGAAAAATGACTTGAAACTTTATCTCTACTAAAAAATCTTCTATAATTGCTAGGTATATGTTGATAAATAAAACCTTCAATCAGAGTTTGCGTTCCGGACATGCAACCTCTTCTTTTTTCGAATTTACAGAAAATACATTTTTCGAAGGCAATTTTTTTTTCTGAGAAAACTGATAAGACTGGGGTGGCTAATGAACCATTTAAAGCTATTAACAAAAGAAAGACACGTAAAAAGTTACATCAGAAGTTATAGATTGGAAAGTTTTATAATCGATACCTCTATAAGATAATTTTCTCAATGAAAATTCGCTAAAGGGAAGCAATACCTACTATGAACTAGCGTTACCCAGTGCTAACAGGAATAGTTTAGTTCAACATTTAATCATTTTAATCAAACTGATAAATAGGAAAATATAACAGAATATAAATATGAGTTCTATCTTACAATTAGAGAAAGGCAGAATAAAAATCAATAATCATATGACGGTAAAACAGGTAACACATCATAGTTTCACACGTGGTTTATATAAAAAGTGTATACCTATTATTATAGGACAGGTTTACTGCTATGCCGATCTTCCTGGAACGGCCAGTATAACAGACTGTCGCCAATAAAAAAAAATCGTTTCACGTTCAACATTAATAATTGTGGGTTACATCGACCTTGCCGAATGTTATCTGGTTCACCTTTTTGAACTGATGTGAGACGATTACGCTCTAACACATATTTTTTTAAATGGCTGTCCTTTTGAACTAAAACAACTGTAAAGTATAAAGATTGACAACCATATTTTGGTCTTTTAGGATAAGCCTAATAGGTATTTCATATGGTGTTTAAATGAACAAATAAGAAAGGTAGATCTTTTTTTTTTCAATTTTTTTGAAGA
This sequence comes from Tillus elongatus, assembly GCA_964006375.1. Taxonomy (NCBI): domain Eukaryota; kingdom Metazoa; phylum Arthropoda; class Insecta; order Coleoptera; family Cleridae; genus Tillus; species Tillus elongatus. The sequence goes on along the minus strand of OZ023262.1, from coordinate 103,134,952 downwards.
GGACAAATACGAGAAAAGCTTCTTTAAGTATTTTAATTTTGAAAATTTGTTTTACACCAGATTTGAGGGCATGAAAAATAAACTAATCTCGCATTTGAAAAATTATCATGCATACGAAAGCGCTATACAGAAAAACGAACTATATAAAGACCACAAATCTGACACTTATTTTGAAGCCTATTGTCAAATACTTTTTAACTCAAGATTAAGTCAATTAATAAAACATTAAAAATAATCTTTTTGAAAAAAATTGCCCCCATTTGGAAATAAATAGATCTACCAAAAAATCAGATAAGAAGTTATATTTGCGTTAGTTAGTTTATAACAAAACATGCAATGCAATTTGTTTTGTTAATATACCCATACCCATCCTTATAAATTAAAAGTAGAAAGTAATAAAAAAAAACATCTCAGAGTTTCTCGATCCTGCTGGTTATTTTTATACAAGTACATTTTACGCTTACAAGAGTTGTATAGGTATGCAAAGACAAAATTTATTAACTCATGGCTTTCTGAAGTAATCATCATGTTTACACATAACTCTTCTAGGTAGACACACATTGGCCGTCATTTAAAAATTTTAAAGTTTAGCATAGAGCCTCGGTGGTTCAGGGGTAAGAACGTGTGCTTCTGAACCGAAGGGTACTGGGTTCGATCCAAGGGTACTCCTTTCACTTTTTCAGTACAAACTGTAAAATTAACATCAACCGTGGTTCTGGCATTGTATTTGAGCAAGTTGAATGTCTGCACGTTCTGCCCTTCGGAGGGGTCGTAAAGCCGTCGGTCCAGTGTCCATGCGATATTGGGCACGTGAAAGATCCCTACCCTCCTTACAGAAAGACAGGGGTTTGGCAAAAATTCCAGGATAGTGAGGTGAAACTGTTCCCTGGCGTCGGTGATTGGCCATAGTCGCGGAAATAGGCCGACGTTAAAGAAACAAAACACATACAAAGTTTAGCAAGAAAATTAATATAGCACAAATTTGACATCTTTCAAGTCTACTCAAAAGTAGTTTTCGTCTTCAGATTCGACCAAATAATAGCAGTGTAAAAATATTTTTTTTGCGAAAAATGGCTGCCATTTTGAAATATGTTTATTTGGCAAAAAATCAAGCGAAGTTTTAAAGTATATATTATACTGTTTTTAAATTGATTGCAAAACACATTCATTTTTAAAAGTAATAACAAAGACCATTTTGTTAAAGAAAATAAAACAAAAACATCTCCATGAAAACCAATCCAATTGGGTTTGTAACGACTACATTTTTTATGACTATGTACTACCGACAAGGATTGCATATGCCAAGATTAAAGTTCTTAAGCTTTAAGGCTTTTTGGACGATTAACTACATTTTACCACTACCTATACAATATGGATTATGGGTATATGCCAAGATTTAATAGTTATATTAGCACTAAACAGGCTTTTTGAAGTTCATTATTTTTACAAAATCGTTCTACCTACGAATACGTTGCAGGCTGTCATTTTGACCAGCTAGGGTTTAGCGAAAAACGAATAGAGACTATAAAATTAAGGTTTTCCATGTCAACTTGAAAATATTTTTTATCTTTAAATTATAAATATAATAAATTATAAATAAATAATAACACAAGTAATTTGATTCACAAAAAGAAATATGGTAACTAATAACAGAGCGATTTGTTTTTAATTTGAAAAACCAAAAAAGCATCTAGCACTATTCGGATCTGGTTGCATGGTTTTCTAATAACTTTATTTTAGGTCTTGAAAATACACAATAATATAAATTAAAACTGTTGACAGTTGTCACGGTCGAATATAACTGACTTTAATTTTCTCGAACCTGAAGATGCCGCACTAGCGAAACCGGTTGATGAGAAAGCTAAAAAAGTTACTAACAAGCATACCTTAGAAGAATTGTGTGGGAGGTGGAGCCAGAGTAGATATCTCTACGTATATACTTATATTAAATAATTTTGTTGTCACATCATAGAGGTTTCTCTAAATAAAACAAATATATGTAAGCTAGCCTTCATCAACGCATTTAACACCCCTGTGGTATCTATACAGCTAATTTGGTGAAATATGTTAATGCAATGATTAAGTACCTACATATAAACAATTATTCTAGCACTATATGTTTTATAGAGTTAGTGAATCTTAATCAAACTCGCCCATTCTGTACGGCTAACCAAAGATATTCGCCAATCCCACTCAGTTCAGGATCGGCAAGTTTAAAACTAGATTTGATTGCTTCCCAGTTCCACCCGTAGAATTTGTTTTCATGCTCTATAGAAAAAAAAATTGCACAAAAATCAAGTTTTGATTGCAAAAATCGGATATATGTGTGTGTTTATTTTTAGTAAATTTATTGCGTTCCTTTGATTAAAAAAACTAGTAAACCTATCTACTGGTTTAAAGTACGGTTTAAAAAAACACCGTATTTCTAAGATCATTTAGAGGCATAACCTTGACCGTCCGGTAACATCTAGAAGCAATCTATTTTCAGCAACAGGCGTTTTCGCCAGGCGCCTGCCAGCAGCCTCATTGTTCCCTAAGTGAAGATTGGAACCTAGGATAAACACTGGTAAGTACACTTGGAGAACCCAAATCACCACAACACATATTTTTAAAGACCTGACGATCGTTTCAGTAACAAAGTTTCTGTGTATGGTGCTTTTAATGTCGGACGAGGTCTTTGAACCTCCTTTACCACTGCACCTGACAGGTTTCGAAATGTTTATCTGCATCAAAGACAGAGCGCAAACAGAGGACTGCAAACCAGTGGCAGGGCTCGATTTAAGGAACTTTTGTTTTTTATTGTCCTAGAAATGTAAGTACTTTCCTACGCATCTAGCTTCGCTGGTTGTCTGACATTTTTGATAAGTTTCAGATTTTCTTTCTCAATGTGGTGGTTTTATCCCAAATATGTTGTGTATAGCGAAGTGGCTGTCAAATGAGTTTAAAAGCTTACCTGTTAACCAAAAAAAAGTTATTGAGTGTCAAATTGACTCGACTTCATTACTAAAATTAAAGATGTTAAATTGGTGAAAGGCGAGGTTTTGATATAATTCGATGTAAATAGATGATGATGATAAATTTTCTTTTAAGTAAAAGTAGATATAGTATAGAATAAGAGTACATCAAAAACCTGGCTAAATATAACGGACATTCGGATTGCTTAGCGGAAAAATTAATTAATAGACACAGTACAAAGAAAATGTTAGCGGGATGCACAATATTTAGGAAAAATAAAATAGAGAAAAAAAATGTTTGCCTACCTTCTGAACCGCGTATCACAAGGCGTCTCGAGAGCATTTTTAAGAAAGCCGATTTGCGACTGACTTTTGCGAGAAAAAATAACTTAAGAAATTTGTTATGTCGAGTATCTATAAGATAGGTTGTAAAGATTGTAATATTAAATATGTTGGGCAGACTAGGAGACACAATGAGACTAGATTTCGCGAACATCTGTCACAGCTCAGATACGGTAATGTAGACAAGTCATGCGTGGCACAACATATTTGAGATAGTAACCACCCCATTGATAAAGGAAATCTGAAACTTATGTTAAGTGCAAAAATGTTAGACACACAGCGAAGCTAGATGCGTTCGAAAGTAATTTATTTCTGGGGCAATAAAAAACAAAAGTTCCTTAAATCGAGCCCCGCCACTGGGTTGCAGTCCTCTGTTTGCGCTCCGTCTTTGATGCAGATAAACATTCTAAAACCTGTCAGGTAGAGTGACAAAGGAGGTTCAAAGGCCTCGTCCGGCAATTAAAGCAGAATACACAGCAAATTTATCTGCGATTTAATCTTGCTCGCGGTGTCGTTTTTTACCTAAAACTCAGTATAAAAGGTGATGTTTAGTAGTAAGTAGTTAGAATTTTTCATCCTCTGATGACGCTATCTTTGTAAGGGAAACGATCGTCAGGACTTTAAAAATGTGTGTTATGGTGATTTGGGTTATCCAAGTGCACTCATTGTTCTGTCAAAAAATGTTGACAAATGACATAACAATGCAGCTGCTGGCAGCTACTGGCGCCCACTGTTTATTGTTTATGGCAATATACCCACCTTCGAATCTATTTTTGCGCGTGCGTGTGCGTGGAACGATATTGTAAACACAATAGCTTTTGAGAGCTTTGAGCTAATAACTGCGTTTTTGTTGTATACAATTTTTGCAAACGTAAAATAAAGTTATTAGAAAACCAGCCACGTAGGGTGCAAGATTTTTGTTTGTTTTATTTTACTTCTCGTGATTTTTGACAAAGCTACTTGTTTCAAACTGGCGTCCACTTTTTTTACATAAATATCTTATCCTCGATATTCTAATCAAATCTAAAGATGAAAAGCACTTGGTTGGCTTCAGAAATGTCAAAGTTTTGGTGTCTCCGTTATTCACTAAGCCAAATTATTTTTAAAAAACCAGTCACATCAAAATGTTGGCCTTTGGTTTTGGAAACGTCTTTCCTCATACCTAATTGTTGATTGACCAATTCTCAAGATAAAAATATTTTAGAAATCTACTTCAAAGTATCAAATGCTTAGCCTTCAATCATTCTTTACTCTAGTCAAGTATTATAAAATGGTGGCCAGCGTAACTATATACTGATTTTCTAAACATCATACATTTCAAAGGTCCTGATACAATAACTTCCTATTTGGCACATACGATTATATCCTTATGTTTCGAGATATATATTGGCAAAAAAAACCAATTACATTAAATTGCTTCAAGATCTTTTTTGTTCAATACATTTTTAAAACTTTTGGAAAAAGATCTTCGTTATTAAGGCGTAAGCGCAATGAAGGATAGGTTTTGCTTAAAAAAAACTCAACTCTAACCTGTCCTGTGAAACTTTGATTAACGTACGATTTTTAATGTGACGCCCATTTATTAATAAATAGATAAATGAACACACCCACAAGAAAAAAAAAACTGAAGTGAAACATGATTTTAGTAAATTAGTAATATTGCTTAGAAACTCAAGTAGATAAGCACCATTCGGCAACGTTGAATGTAACCCCCATTTATTATTCACTTTATATGACTTCTTTTCACACAAAAAACTGTTGCAATAAATTGTCATTTGCCGCTTATCTTTTTTGTAAAAATATATTTTACTGACTTCGTTCAAACGCTTATGCTTGTTATAATTAGCTGTCTATATAGAGAAACTTTGTATCTCTATGAGAGACTATTTTATTATTATAATTTCCTACGGTATAAATTTATACCGTATAAATTTATACTGTAAAAGTTTATACACACTCGGCTCAGAAGATGATTGGATTGTGCTTCAAGGTATCGCTTAGTATGGGTGTGATTTCGATGTAGCATGAAAGTGCGCATGTATGTTGAGTGTGTAATCAATTTTGTAAACACGATAACTGACCAAAGCCTTTTTTTGTTGTTGTATGCTAGTCTTGAAACAAGCGTAAAATAAGGTGATTAGAAAACGAGCCAGATCGGGATAGCCGTAAATGCTTTGTTTTTTAAAATAAAAATCTCTTTTTTGTGAGTTGAAAAAAGTGTTTATAGGAAGTCTTGAAATAAAGCATCTCTTGTGATTTTTGTCTAAGCCCACTCGATCATTTCTACGTGGTGGCTGCTTTTAATAAAAGAGAAATTCTGCTGTTATGATTCGATCAAATCTGAAGATATTCAGACTTCAAAAAAAGGACGAGGTTCTCAATTCGACTGTATTTTTTTATGTGTGTTACCTCATAACTTTTTTCTAGGTCAACCAATTTTGATGATTCTTTTTTTATTTGAAAAATGGTGCGTCTCATGTAGTCCCGTATAAATTTGATCAAGATCTGAGCAGTAGTTTTTGAGTTATCCTTAATGAAGTCAGTTTTCTTTTTTTTTTCTTTTAGCGTCGGTCTATTTCCGCGACTATGGCCAATCACTGGCGCCAGGGAGCATTTTCACCCCACTATCCCGGAAATGTTGTTGAACCCCTGCTTTTCTGTAAGGAGAGTAGGGATATTTAACGTGCCCAACATCGCATGGACACTGGACCGACAGCTATTTACGCCCCCTCCGACGGGCGGAAGGTGAAGACGTGCAACTTGCTCAAATACAATGCCACAACCTCGGTTGATGTTAGTTGTACAGTACGTACTGCAAAAGTGAAAGGGTAACCCTGGGAACCGAACCCGGTACCCCTTGGTTCAGAGGTACACGTCCTTACCACTAAACCACCGAGGCTCTAAATCTGAAGATAAATTGTGCTGCAAATTCAATCATAAATTCCACATAGCTGTGATAATTTATTCTCATGGAATGAATATAGGGTCCATGACTTAACCACAAAGAAAATATTTGTATTTATGTACCCATAAACTTTTGAAACGTTATGTTACGCGAGTTTTATTGAAAAAATGTTAATTTTCACCCAATTGCCCCTTACTTGTCCCCTACCCCCTGAAGAGGTCTTACCCAAAAAATATTCGAAGCGTTGCTTTGTCCGGTGCTAACTGGATACCAAATTTGAAGATGATATCTCAATTCCTTCGAAAGCTATTACGCTTATCAACAGACAGACGAACATACCGACAGACCAACCGACCGACAGACAAAAAAATCTTCCTTCTAGAATCAAGCTTCTATGTGTTTTGAGACTTTTTACGCGGTTTAGCAAAAAGAAATCTAAATTTTTGTCAACAATATTCCACCCCCACATTCAATTTCAGCACAGAATACCAGATGTTTGATGAGATTAACATTATAATAAATAAATTCTAATAAATAAACCCTAAAACGTTATATTACTCCAGTTTTAACGAAAAAATATCAGTTTTTACCAAATCATCCCCATTCATCCCCTATACACTAAAGCGATTTCTCCCAAAAACAATCCGAACTGTTGGTTTGTCGAGTAATTGTATATACTTAATTTGAAGACGATATCTCAATTCGTTCCAAAGTTATCCTGGTTACAGACAGACATACATACCGACATACAAAAAAATCGTTTCCAAATCATGTTTTATATGTTTTGATACTTTTTACGACGTTTGAGCAAAAAAAATTTGAAATTTTTGTCCCCGGTGAGATACTTCCACACGTTGTGGCGGTGTGGAAGTAAAATCGTGTTGCAAATAGTTTCATAACTTCCACATAGCTGCGATAATTTATTCACATCAGAAAAACATTCTAATGGAATGAATTTGGGGCTCATGACTTGCCAGCAAAGAAAATATTTGTATTCCGTACCCATAAACTTTCGAAACCTTATATCACTTGAGTTTTATTTTTAAGAAATGTCAATTATCACCAAATCACTTCTTATTTATCCCCTACCCCCTGAAGCAATCTTACCGAAAAACAATTCGAAGCGTTACCTTGTCGGATGCTAACTGTATAGCATATCTTAAGATGATATCTGAATTTGTTCGAAAACTATTGCACCTATTAACAGACAGTGGTACATGCCGACAGACCGACCGACAGACAGACAAAAAAATGTCGTTCCAGAATCAAGTTTTCTATGTGTTTTGAGACCTTTACGCCGTTTTAACAAAACAAAATTTCGTAATTTTTGTCAACAATATTCCACCCCCGACACATTCAACCCCTAATATAATTTTGGCACAGAATACCAGATGTTTGATGAAATTAAAAGTTTTCTAATAAATAAATCCTAAAACGTTATATTACTTGAGTTTTGACGACAAAATTTCAATTTTCACCAAATCTTCCCCGATTCATCCCCTACCCCCTAAAGCAATTTTACCCAAAAACAATCCGAACCGTCTTTTCTGTGTTTTGAAACTTTTTTACGCCGTTTTACCAACAGAAAAAAATTCTAAATTTTTGTGAACAATATTCCACTCCCACACATTCAACCCCTTATTTAATTTCAGCACATAATACCAGATGTGTGATAAAATTAAAAGTTTTCTAATAAATAAACCCTAAAACGTTATATTACTCGAGTATTGACGAAAAAATTTCAATTTTCACCAAATCACCCCCAATTAACCCCCACCCTCTAATGCGAATTTACCCAAAAACAATCCGAACCGTTAATTTGTCGAGAGCTAAGTCTATACCAAATTGGAAGACGATATCTCAATTCGTTCTAAAGTTATCTTGGCTACAGACAGACACACAAACTGACAGACAAAAAAAATTCGTTCCCAAATGATGTTTTCTATACGTTTTGACCCTTTTTACGGCCTTTAAGCGAAACAAATTTTTTGACATTTTTGTCGCCGATGCGACACTTCCACACGCTGCGACGATGTGGAAGCAATTACATTTAAGTATACTTACATTTTTCAGATTTATGATCTTGGTTCATTTCTTCGCTAAACTCAAGCAATATAAAATTTTTGGAATTTTCCGTTAAATTTACTAATTTTAAAATGGCGGCCTTTTTTATAAAACGGTTTCTCGTACAATTATTGAATGGCCAAATTTCGAGTTAAAAGGGCGTTGGAAACAAGTTTTAACAGTGTTAAGTTAGCCTTTATTGGTTTATTCACACGGCATATAGAATAGCTATTACTCTAAAAAAAAACATTAAATTATAATCTTTCTTGTGAATCTTTTCTTAACTCTGTCATGGTGACGTTGAAGATTTAATAAAAATAAATAAACTTAGCCAAAACAACGTATTAGTTCACTTAATCACAAGGTATTTACAATTAGAATCATATTTACAATAATATATCTAGCTTGGCAGACTATTGAAAAACAGAAACCCTGATTACGTAGCGGGGGGGGGGGTGGGGCGAGCACACCACTAGTCTGTTCGCTGCTCTAACTCTAACCACAGCATAATATGATGCTGCTCTAACTTTGAATGAATCCTTTACGCCCCGTCTTGTTGACTCGTTCGCGCTAGAACGACGCAATCGCATCAGCGTTTCACTTCACGCACTCATTTTATTTTAACGATTTTTTTTAAACTTTGGCCTATTTACGCGACTATGGCCAATCACAGACGCCAGTGAGCAGTGTCACCTCACTATCCTGGAAATTTTGCCGAACCCCTGCTTTCCGTAAGAAAGATAGGGATCTTTAACGTGCATGGACATGGGATCACACCCCTTCGAAAGGCGGGACGTGCAGACCTTCAACTTGCTCAAATACAATGCCACAACGTCGGTTGATGTTATATTTACAGTATGCACTAAATATGGGAATCCTGGGATTCGAACCCAATACCCCTCGGTTCGGAGGCACACCTTTATAATCATTTTTTATTGATAAAAAAAGGCACACCTTCTTACCATTGGGTGACCTCAGCTCTTACGATTTTATTTAGTTTCAATACATAACGCACACAATCTTGGAACCACTACAACTCGTTCATTTCAAAATGGCATTCATTTATCAAAACTATACATTATAACACAATCACAATATGAATGTCGTGTAAAATAGGCCTTAATTTGGTTATAGTAACGTTGCACAGAAGGCCAAGAGAACTAAATGGCAAATTTAATATGAACTACTCCATAAAAAGTTAAGTAAAGTATCCTGTTCCAAAAAAAGATTACGCAAATTAAATAAACATATATAAAACTGCCACAGCCGTATTACTAATAATTTAAGATAAAAGCGCCAAACTGCAAAGAATCTATAAAATATTGTCTGCCTTAAATAATTTATTCGACAATTAATATTAAACCGTATAGCCCACAATAATGGTTAAGTGCCATTGGACAGTCCATTTTGCCACATTTTTTAACCTTATGATTGTTTCTTCAACTAGCTTAGCTTTTTATTAAAAAATAAAGGAAACTCCTACCAGTTTATATATATCTAGAGAACATTACCAACTAAAATACCCACCAAGCATTAAGCTGTTTAATACATCTGGCTGTTTTAAAATTTATTTTAACTAACATAAAACCCAAAAAAGTCTTCTAATTGATTTACTGGGTGTTGTTCTTTGTCGCAATCATCTTTTATGTTAGTTCATTAATATAGTTCTTAGAAGGCAACACACCTCTAAGAAATTGTAATAAATATAGATACGTTTATTCTCTGTTCTTGCGGACAAATGTTGACAGGTATCTGTAAAGAATTGTTACATTTCTCTAGTCTATTTCATCATTTGATAAAACCAATTTTATTAGCGAAACGACCGTCAGTATTTTTACTCGGACGTGGAGGATTGCGTTTCATCACTGTACCTACTTATTAGCGCTCACCACAGGTACTTAATATCACATTGCTGTACTTATCTGAATAATCAACAGTTTTTCTACTAGCTTCTTTGCGAGAGCTACAGAAGTCTTGGGGTGACACTTAACAAAAGTTGGTGACAAAAATTGGTAGGATTGGTCGGTAGCAAAAGGCAAGAACGTTCAGAGATTTGGAGTATGTTTACTCGACGTTCTCTTGCCTTTTTTTAAAGCAAATCAGAATGTATGGATTTAAAGAATAAATGAAGGGCAACAACAATTGATGAATTGAAATGTAACATTGAACTGAAAGGGACCCGGCTGTGCTTTAAATACCGATTGTCTTAATTCTGAACCACGTTTAGCATCAGTAAGATCGACAAAAATAGGGGTGATTATCTCGGTCGCACACACACAGAGATTAGGCACATTTGTAATGAGTACAATTAAATATTGCCATAAGGTTAATGAGTAAGAAAGAGACAACAATCCCTTTTATGCCCCATCTTTTTCTCTTGAAGATTTGCCTCAACTGCCATTCATTCGGGTTCCCTTGCAGTTCGAGGTTATGTTTCAATGCTTTTATGCAACAATAATTTATAATTATTTCTGCTTATATGAGACAAGTTAAAGTTTATAAAAACTTTTTATTTTAGATCATCCAGAGACTAAACGTTATACCCTTTTAAATTGTGGCTACATGCTAACACATGTGTGTAATTAATAAAATTTGTTATATTGACCTTTGATCAGATAAAATATATTGTAATGAGTTTCATGACATTTGAATGCTTTAAAATTGTTCTAGGAGATAAGCTTAATTTTATAAAAACTGTTTATTTTAGATAATCCAATGACTTCTCCAAGAGTGTGTCTAAGTACTTATGTTCTTATTACAGTTTTTCAACATTTATTTTTACTTTATATGATTTTTCTTTACAAAAAGTTGTTGCAATAAATTTACGTACTTCTACCTAATTGTTTTGTAAACGTCACTTCTCATTTTAACTTTTAACCTCTTTTAAAAGTGATGCTTATTATACTTGTTATTAATGAGCATCTTAATAATAAAAAACTTTGTATCTCTATGAATTTATTTTGAAGACTTCAAAAAGCCTATTATACGATTTTCATTAGTATAAATTTATACGGTATAAATTTATATGGTACAAATTTATACGTCCTCAAAAGGGAGCGAATACTTACATATATATATATATATATATATATATATATATATATATATATATATATATATATATATATATATATATATATATATATATATATACAGTGAGGACCTAAAGTCCCCCCCTCTAATTTATGAACCGTCCGGTATATTATGATGAAATTTGGAACGATGATATATGAGCAAGGTATCAATTTTTGACATATCAATGACAGCTTTAAATGTCAAGGTAACAGCTGCGCGCGCTCTCAGAATATTTTTTTAAATAGAAATGGGGGTCGATCGATACCCCATTTTGAAGGGATTTTTATGCTCAGAGCATTCTCCAGTTTTGAAAATGTTTGGTTCAGTATTTTCCAAATGAGAATCAATAATATCAGTTTCTGCGTTATGACTACTACCCTTGTTTATAACACACTTTTTTTACCTATTAGATGTCATTATTGATTGTTCCTGTCGTGCTGTTTCCCCAGTAAAGTACACATAGATAATTTTTAATTATTTATGTTTCAAAATAAAACATAATTCAACAGTAAACAAATAACAACTAATTAACCCTAACTAAGAAAATTGAAAAACAATTCAAATAAAATCTAAAGGCACAAACTGTTGAAATGGTTACTACAACAGATGTTGAAAATGACCACCATGAACCTCCTGACAAATAAATATTCTGCGGGTAAATTCTTCTCTAACATTATGAAGCATCTGTGGCGTTATTCTTGAACAAACATGTGTAATTCGTTGTCTAAGTTCATCTAATGAGCCGGGAGCCGTTTTATAAACCTTAGATTAACGCATCCCCAAAGAAAAAATCTAGAGGCGTGATTCCGTATGACCTCGACGACCAATCCACCTATTTTCATAACTCTCATCCAGGTAATTTCTGACTTGTCTAAAATAGTGAGGTGGGGCTCCATCTTGTTGAAATATAACCTCTTGAAACTCATGTGGGTTTTGGGCAACAACATCACCAATAAGTGGAGTAATTGTATTTTGCAACATATCCAGATATCTGGGGCCATTAAGATTTTCTTCCTGAAAAATGGGACCTATGCTGTGACTACCCAAAATGGCTGGCCAACATTTATTTTCTGGGGAACTGTGTGTGTCGCTCCCGGAAAACATGGGGGTTTTCCTCACTCCGGTACCTACAGTTATGGGTATTAACTTTTCCACGTCAAAAAAAAATCATCTCGTCACTGAAACAGATATTCTGCAAGTAATGATGATTCCCTACGATTCTTCCTGACATAATTTCGCAAAATTCGAGACGTCTATCAGGATCGTCTTCTGTTATTTCGTGTATAATTTTCATTTTATATGGGTGAAACTTATGGCTTTTCAAAATTCTTTTGACAGAAGTACGCGAAATATTACATGCCTCAGCCACGTGCTTCGTTGGTTGTTGGGGATTAACAATCATTTCAGCTAAGACCTGGACTTTTACATCTTCCACAAGTTTAGGCCTCCCAGACCTTGGAGCGTCTTTCAACGCACCCATTTCTTGAAATTTTGAAATTAGTTTTCGTAAAAATTTTCTGCATATTTGGCGTTCCGGATACACACTGATTATTAAGATAACAATTCCAACAATAGACTACATAAAACCGGACCTACTCTATTTATCGTTCAAATTTCTAACGTTATATATATATATATATATATATATATATATATATATATATATATATATATATATATATATATATATATATATATATATATACTTTCGTAAGCATCCAACTGTGCGACTGCCTGACATTTTTGATTAACTTAAGATTTTCTTTAGCTAAATATGCTGAGAAATACATGACTTATTAATAGTGTCATATCTCAGTGTCGCTAAATGTTCTTTAAATCTAGTTTTAATAGTTCTTTTAGTTTGCCCAAATTATTTAAGTTCACAATCCATACAACATACTTCATAGATTCCCGACACTTCTGTGGTTTTATATTTATTCTTTGGGTTACCTCGCAAATTTTTTAATGCATTTTTGGTAGAAAATGTTAGGTGTAAATTGGATTTCGTTAAATGCTATTAAAACCTTTCGTAGTTCGCGGTTCAACTGGTAAACAGACAACGGTTTTGTCTGGTTTATCTTTTTTGAAAGTCGTAGATTCCGCTAATATTTTCTTTGTTTTATGTTTATTGACTAATTTTCCACTAAGCAGACAGAGTAACCATTACACCCTTTTTATTAAAAAAAAAATCACTAATAGAGAGGTAGCGATGGTGAGACTTTGCGAACATTTTTTCAAATGAGCGCGAACTAGGACCGCTAGAACCCATATCCGGGGTCACTTTCAATTTTTATATGATTATATATATATATATATATATATATATATATATATATATATATATATATATATATATATATATATATATACATCTGATAACTCAAAAAATAATTAACCAATTTTGATGAAACTCGGCAAGTGCCTTTCTTTTATTAATGGCTTGGATGAGTTCATTATCCAGGAAAATTGGACAGGGTTTTCCGAGAAAATTTTGAGTTTTCTTTCGAAAAAAATATTTTTTCTCCGAAATTTACAAAGCTGTTTTTATTAAATTGACTAGATGTGTTTCCTTGGAAAATACCTTACTATGTACCACAATTAAACTTTCTAAGTTTATAGAAAATTAAGTTATTCAAATTTTAAATTTTCTTTCAAAAAATTTTTTTTTCTCTGAATATTACAAAGTTATTTAAATGAAATTTGGTGTATATCTTTCCTTAGGAAAGACCTTACAACGTACCAAAACTAAACTGTCTAAGTTTATAGAAAATTGAGTTATTCAAGTTTGAAGCATTTAATAAAAATTCACTACCATAAAGCACTTGCTGCGTCCCGAACTTTTAAATATATTCCAGTTCTCGGTTGTATATTTCTTTATTTAAGGGAAACTGTATTAATCTATGAACCAGTAAATTTAAACTAGCTGTTATTTGTGGAAAACTATGGTGTGAGTCAATCGAAATGTAACTCGCAGTAGTAGTTTCCTGTCTGTGGATGTTAAATTATAAAGTGTCTCTATTTTTTACTAACATATCAAGAACAGGTAATTTGTTAATAATTCCTATTTCATGCGTGAACTTAATGAAGTCAAATTTACTGTTTAATTTGGCAATAAAATAATCTACTTTGCCTACATTTGTATTAAATACTGCAAAAACATCGTCCACATAACGAAAACATACTCTAGGAACATAGTCATTTTCATTTGCTAGGTCTGTTTCAAATCTACTCATGAAAAGGTCTGCAATAAATGAGGAAAGGGGGTTGTCCATTGCTGTGCCATGCCATAATTTTGTTCACCAAGTTCATTATTAAATTGAAAAATATTCTGATTAATGCAAAATTTGTATAATTTATATATTCTCCGCAGACCGCTTCATCTATGTTGTTGATTTTTAACAAATGGTCTAAATACGTTGGCGTTTCTTTTATAGGAACACTGGGAAACAACGAGCTCACATCAAACGTTATTAAGACCCCGCCTTCCAATATTTTTTAACTTTATTAATAAATTCATGTGAATTTGAAACTGGAAAACTTTTTTGTTTGAATTCGTTTCCTAACCATTTCGCCATATTGTATGTCGGGGAATATGTAGCTGAAACAATAGGTCTAACCGATTTTCCTGGTTTATGCACCTTTGGGAGACAATACATTTTAGAACTTTAACTTCGGAAATCATTTTTGGGAGAGGGTTTCTATTTAGTTTTTTTATACGGTCCCGGCATATTTGGGACAATAATCTTCATGTAGATAAAGAAATTCTTAAGTTAACATAAAATGTCAAGCAGTCGCGTCAGTTAGATGCTTGCACAAGTATATATATATATATATATATATATATATATATATATATATATATATATATATATATATATATATATATATATATATATATATAGTTGGACATTGAACAAAAACGTTTCAGTGAATAGGGCAGGTCCTGTTCTATGTAGTCCGTTGTTCGAACATGGAATCGCTCCTTTAATTTTTGGCAATCTTAAAGAATCTTCCTGCATATATACATATAAAAATTGGAAGTGACCCACACTCAGGGTGGGTTCTAGAGGGCGTAGTTGGCGCTCATTTGAAGAGTTTTGTTCAAAATTCAAAAGTCGAGGACACTCAGTAGTGAATTCTATGTACTAAAATTCACTAAAATGAAGCTCTAAAAAAGTCTGGACGCAGCAAGTGCGTTATGGAAGTGAATTTTCATAAAAATGTTTTTAATAGCTAGTATGTCTCTCTAATGTAAGCAGGCTTCAATCTGGTTACCGGTATAGCCTATATAGTAGAAACAATGTACCATATTTTATCAAAATTACTTATTGTTTGAAAATGCACACAAATTTTCCGAAAATAAACTTTAAATGTTTCCGAGAAAACTGATTTCCTAGCCAACAAACCTTAGGTTAATAGCAAATTGAGTTATTAAAATTTGAAGGATTTAATGAAAATTTGCTATCAAATCGCAATTACTGCGTCTCGATTTTTTTCTTACAAACATGCATCATATTTCGTTAAAAATGCAATAATATAAGGGTGTTCAAAAATATTGTCGGTATCATCAACGACTTGTGGGCCACCCTGTGATTGTCACAATAATATTTTTATAAGATGCAGCTTAAGACACCCTATAATTAACGTATACAATTTTTCTCGTATTTTGTATAATAACAATTATATTGAGCTTTCCCGTAGAAATGCGTCACCTTGTATATATGCAAACAGATAAAAACTGAAAGTAAACCCGGATATGGATCCTAGGGGGTCTAGTTTGCGCTTATTTGAAGAAATCTTTTTAAAAGTCAAAAGTCACGGATTTTTTCTACAAAAATTAGCTAAAAATTATAGACCGACCAAAAAAGAGTCTATTTGAAATGAATTGTCTGTAAATATTTTAGTAAAATGAAGGACGATGATGGTTCAAGCTGAAACTTAAGGGTTTGCAGAACACCCTTTTTGCGACATTTTCTTTACATAATCCGTATTTGTTTCGGGTTCTTTGCCTAAATTTTGCCAATTTTAACGTTACAAATCGCGACTTTTGTGTTTTGAGGAAAAACCCTTTTTCTTTTTTTAAATGTCTATAACTTTTTTGTCTTTTAACTTACAGGCCTAAATTTTGGTACATGGGTCACTATTTATAATACAAATACGCGTACCAAATTCGGTTGCCCTTACTTTCCTATCTCCGGAGATATAGTTTTTTCGGAAAGAAAACACAAAATTTTCCCGGAAAACCTGGGCCGATTTACCTGGCTAACGAACTTCTCCAAGCGACTTGCAAAAGGAAGGTACTCAATACACACACACACACATATATATATATATATATATATATATATATATATATATATATATATATATATATATATATATATATATATTGTATATGTATCACACCGATACTTCAAAAAATAATGGGCAGATTTTAATCAAACTTTCTGAGTACCTTCCCTTTGCAAGAGACAGGTTCGTTAGCGAGGAAAATCGGCCTAGGCTCTCCCGGAAAATTTTGTGTTTCCTTTCGGAATAAAATTAGATCTCCGGAAATAACAAAGTAAAAGAAACCAAATTTAGTACGCGTATTTGTATTGTAAAAAGTGACCCACGTGCCAAAATTTATGACTGCAAGTTAAAAGAGAAAAGTCGGGATCTCCTCCTTGGTGAATTTTTATAAAGAAAATTCACTAAAAGTTATTTTTGTTTATTTTAGAAGTCCTTATGCGACCAACCAGGGCGTCGCGACTCATCATTTTGGGAACCATTTGTCTAAAGTAATACATATTACCAGAGTAATTATAATTATGACAATTGTGGCGGTGGTTCCGACCGCAGTGTTTTCGTCAACACTACCCTATGTTTCTCTTGACAGCTAAACGTTGCGTTACGTTATTCGACAGCAAGCTGTCAAGAACTACTATATAAGAGACACCAGGGATCTCTCTCTCTCTCTCTCTCTCTCTCTCTCCTCGCTACCAACCGACACAGTGAAGATACGTCTCTCCACGCTCGGTCAGTTATCTGTTATGTACTCATGTACTGTCTGTGATTATTTTATAGTTAAATGTATCATATAGTTTATTCAGTTAGTGAAATAATTAAGTATATTAAATGTTTACGTATGGATTTAATATCAACAAGTGCAATTAACATCCATAACAATAATAAGAATAATAATTATTATTACTATATCAATGGCGTTTTATTATAAACTTCGGTAACACGAGTTCGGAAAGCATTTCCAGAATGATTTAATGATCAATAATAACCTACTTATCACTGACCCATGTTTTTAATACTGAGATAATAATATTTTCAAAGATCTGCATGTAGTAACTGCACTTGTTATATAACAATTAAAACATTTTTTTTCATTTTTGCAAACAAACGTTATGTTTTGAATATCATTGATTTAATTTTTTTAAACACAATCCAATATTTATTTTTAAGAAATGTAAAGCACTAGGTTATATTTATTTTTTCATTTACCTATTACTGAATTATCATTTAGAAAAATCACCAATAGACAGGTAACTATAGTGAGACTTTCAGAACATTTCTTCAAATGGCCGTAAACTAAAGCACTCACAACTCAACGAGTGAAGATTCGAACCTATGATGAGCACTGATAAGTACAATTTAGAGAACTCAATTCATCACACCACAGTTTTTTTAGTTTACTCATCTCTCTGATGACGCTAACTTTGTTAGCGAAACGATCGTCAGATCTAATTGGATTCTCCGTATCGTACTAACCCTTAGAACTCATATTTAAGGTCGTTTAAAATTGTTGCTTGTTTATATACGAGGGAGTAGCCAAAAGAAACCGAAGTTATTTTTTTTGAAGTTTGTTTATTTAATTTTTAAACAACAACCTCCAATCCCCTTCAAAGTACTCTCTACTGGCACTAGTTTACTTGTATAATCTTTTATTCCATTGTTTAAAACATTTTTTAAAACTGTGATGTCCGACAGAGCCTCCGTCGGGTTTGTCTTCACCTCAGTATCGTCGGTTTTTTATGTATCTTTTCATTTGAGGAAATAAAAAAATAGCCGAAAGGAAACCCAACATTTTCCCTGAAAAACTAGTCTGATTTTCCTCGCTAACGAACTTATCCCAGCCACTAACAAAATCAAGGTATCTACCTATAAAATTTTATCAAAATCGGTCCATTATTTTTTGAGATCGGCGATACACACACACACACACACACACACACACACACACACACACACACACACACACATATATATATATATATATATATATATATATATATATATATATATATATATATATATATATATATATATATGTATATATATATATATATATATATATATATATATATATATATATATATATATATATATATATATATATATATATATTAAACGTACAAAAATTAAAACTGACCCCGCATGTGTGTTCTAGGAGGTCTAGTTCACGCTCGTTTGAAGAAAATTTTCAAAATGCAAAAGTCGTGATCTCCCCAATAGTGATTTTTTTCTACGAAAATTAACTAATGTTATAGTTGTTACCATAGCAAGTAAATTCTATTTTGCTTATTGGAACGTTACCAGGCGGACTAGATATAAAAATACCCTCGTATGTTGGCAAGAAATATGAAATTGAATAAAATAAAAAAATTCGGGACCCAGCAAGTGTGTTATAGTAGTGAATTTTC
The DNA here is from genome assembly GCA_964006375.1 of Tillus elongatus. NCBI lineage: Eukaryota > Metazoa > Arthropoda > Insecta > Coleoptera > Cleridae > Tillus > Tillus elongatus. Next base: position 103,115,918 of record OZ023262.1, on the reverse strand, counting down.
ATAAGAATTGTACACGATTAGTAAGATATATTATTAAAACTAATTCTTTAAATTTAAATGGACCTTGGAGATCGGGTTTAGAGTCCCAGTTGGCGATTATTTGAAAAAATTTATATTTTATATAGAGCTAAAAAAAAGTTTGGTCTTAGATATAATATGTAAGTACTGCAAGTGTCTTTAAAAAATTGTGTTACAAATTTCATTAAAGTTACAAAAGTTTTTCAGACAAAAATTAATTACTTACAAAGGGAATGTACCTGTCAAATTATAAATAATTCAGGTATTTTCCTTATTAATTGCTTGGATGGTTTTGTTTTAGTAAACCCATCCAGTTTATGCAAACAATAAACAACAAGAAAGGTTTTTTATGTTATGGTAGAAAATTTTCGTAAAAATATTTCAAATTCGATAGCTCAATAAATTTCCCATTAAGCCAGAATCTTCAATATTGAACCATAGTAGCACCTAACGTGGGTACTAAATTAAAGAAACATAAGATAATGAGCTTCGCGGATAACTACAAATTTGTTTTAAAAAAATCTTTTTTGTTGTTTATTGTTTGCAAAAACTGGATGGGTTGACTAAAACCAAAGAGGTTGTAAGGGATAGAGGTAACAAAGGTGCAGTTTTGCAATACAAGAAGCCTGTACACTTTTCCAAACTGGGCGGAGTTCGGTGACTTGAGTGGGAGAAACGTCAGGGACGTATTTAGGAATTTTTAGTTTGGTTAGAAATAAAACTGAAATTATTCAATCATTGAAATGTAATGCTTATTCATGAATTTCTTAAGCTTTTGTATAAATAGGTAACCTAAAAAGGTTCGGAACGCAGCAAGTGCGTTATGATAGTGAATTTTCATAACAATATTAAATAATATATTTATATAAGCTGTAAGATTTAGCCTTATATTAAAAGTTATGAAAATTAATTTATTTAATTAGGAACAGTAAAACAAGGTAAAGAAGGACAAGCAAAAACATGATCTATGACATATATTTATAGAGTAATTTGGATACAAAACTCAAACAAAGCAATTGATAAACAGGAAATATACTCTAGAAAAATACACTAGAAAGCTGGAAAAAAAATCCTTTGGTTGATGCATTGAGGGTGATTGTATGCATGCAGGAGAAGAACCCCCAGGAGGAAGAGGGTTTCTGCTCCTCACCCAAAAATTCGGGGGGTTCTCCTTCCCCTTGTGCATGCATACAACTACCTTCAAAGCATAAAGCACAAGAAAAATTTCTTGTGAGCAACCCCCAAGAAGGTTGCTGGACCTGGGCGGATATGGGGTAGACAGGGTTTAAAGGAGGTATTGCTGTAAAATGTGAAAAACGCATGTTTTCAAAGTCCCTTAATTTTCTTGGGGGTTGTTTGCCAGAAAATTTGCCTTGTGGCCGAGGAAGGTTCTAAGCATGTTGCTGGAAAAAAATATCTAAAACCCTCATGCAGTCAACTGCAAATTTACCGAAATTACATTCTACTTCGTCGCCTATAATGTCTTTTTCAGATAATGTAGAATACAGAGCTAAATTAAATAGGTTCACTTGCATTTTCATTTATTTTTATATTACATTTATAAGCACAATAAGCGTATAATTAAGGGAACCCTTAATTAACATTGCAGCAACACAAACTTGAAAAGTGGAGAAATTATTTACAGTATGTTAACAGTTATAAACTTGATTTCATCATGTTACAGTAGTATTCTGATAATACAAAATTACATCTAACTGTATGCACACAACAGCTGGTGTGTTACGAGATGTGATGAAACGCCAAACTGACTGTACCACAGCATTAGCATAATATTATTATGCTGCCACATTATCATATCTCTCTAGTAATGGTATCATGTCAAAAACCTACACTAGAGGCTAAATTTCCAATTTCTTCTTTGTTTATGGTGTCTGTTTCTACTGTCCTAAATTTCCAATTTGATATTGTCAATAAATAACACTACCACACAATGACAAATGACAGCTGAGCTTCAGCACAGACGCAGTCTAACAAAGTTGTCGGATAGAGTAAATTATGATCGGAGGGATACCTAAGTTAAAAATCATGAGAAATGGGTAATTCGAAATTTGCAGGTATTAAATACAGTATTTTTTAACTGACTGATAAAATTAAATTTTATAAAATGTTTTATTTATTATCAGAAGTTGTAAAAATTTCATATGTTTATACATGAAAGGTTTAACTACATGAAATTTCTGAAGATCGGGCAATCCTGGTCAGCAACATCTTGACATCTGGCAATGGTTGTAACTTCCATTGTTTAGATTTTATCTACAATTTATTTAAATAGCATAACAGTACAGGTGCTGTATTGCTCTGCCTTTGTCCAACATTGTAGATATTGCATTACAGAATTTGAAGTGATGTCGAGGATTATTTTATTATTAATTTCGAATAACTTCATTTTTCTTTGATCAAAAGACTTGAAAATTGGTACACAACCACATCTCTGTATGTTCTTTTAAGTTGTAAATTTTCGTTCCAATCACTTAAACAATTTGAAAGCTATTGCGTTTAAAAAAATATATTTAATTTTTTGTTAGGAAAAACTATGTGTTAAGATCTGATGAACGAACTCATCCAAGCCATTAGCAAAATAAGCGTAATTCCAAAATTTTCTCCAAATCAGTGAAATATTTTTTGGGTTATTGGTTGGATAAATTGTTGGATGAATATATTGGATAAAGTTTTATATTCAAAAGGTTAGATAAATAATAATAGTTTTTATTTCAACAACAGAAGAAAATACAAAATAAAGTACATTGTACTGTTTACAAATTAATGTTAACATTCCTTGTCTTTTTTAAAGAAATAGAGATTAATTTCATTGATTGCTGTTGCCCTTACTTCATGAAACTGGTCCATACTTCATACAGACTTGGAGACTACTTCTCTGGCTTCACTGTTGGTTTTCGTTTTTGTAGGTGAAGGACGTAGCCAGCGCGTAAGCTAACTGGAGCAAGTGGCCCTTCTGAATTCTAGATGTACTTCAACGTCTCTGTTACTGGTTTTGCTGCTTGATAGTATCCTCAGACAGAAAAAATTTGAATTAATACGAAATCATGACAATTACAAATAAAGATCTGTTGCTATTTTATGATGTTATAATCAAAAAAATCTTTAAAAGTGAAAATAAAATAAAACAAATATGACGGATGACGCCTTTAAAATGTCTACGTGATGTATATCAATATTTAACATAAAGATAGAAGAAACCTATAACAGTAATAACTATAATAACAATTACAACAATAAAATAACTAAACAAACACATTAATAAAGCAGACTATACAATGAAAATATCGACACACATCATGTCTTATAACAACTTTTTGGAAAAAATAGTTAGATTTATGTTGTCTGATTTATTTAATTAGGAAGAAGAATATCTCAGAAATCCTAAATATTGTCGTGTATATGCTTGTTTACTTCTAAAGCTTAAAACAAGTCTAGTTTACACTTGTCATGACAAAAATGTTGTGGTTTTATGCCGTTATTTACTGTGGGTCTATGTTGGGTATCAATAATATGTTTTGCAAATGTAGATTTGTCAGCATGGTTATTTCTAAATGCAAAAATATGTTCTTTGTATCGGGTGTTAAAATTTCTAGAAGTTTGATCGATGTAGATTGCGTTACGTGTGCATTTCACAAATTTTGAATACCTATACAAATACAAAAGTAGCTTTTAAATCTTATAACATGACGCTTGATTTATTAGATTATTTCAAATAATTGATTGGAAGTATTATCACAGATGATGGTAAGTGTAGGAAAGGTCTGAAGAGGATCGCGATGGCAAAATAAGCATTCAATAACCAAAGTACTGTTCTCACTAATAAACATTTTAACCTGTCCATGAGGAACAAATGCAAGTCGTACGTGTATGGAGTATGGTAATGTATGGGGCGGAAACTTGGGCTGTAGTTAAGCAGGATATGAAGAGAATATAAGCTTTTGAAATGTAGACAAGAAAAATGTCAAAGACAGTGCAGGTTGATAGAAAGACGCTTCAAAGTTTGCTAGGAGAGGTGAACGAATAAAGAGGCTTGCTCAAAGAAATCGAGAGGAAGCTAAAATTTATTGGTCATATTATAAGACATAATAACTTCCCGATAACATTATTTGAAGGACATACGAGTACTTGAAATGTACACTGAATTATTGGCCCTTAAATAAGAGAAGTTTGTTATAAACAGCCCTTAAACTTCTACTTTTATCAAATAGATTTTTGTTATAATGATGTATTCTAATAGAAACATACATAGATGATATTAGTTTAATTAGATGGCCATAATGGCAAGTCAAAAGATTTTGTTCTCGAAAGTGAACTTCAAGTTTTTTAAATATGCTGTTTTGGTTTATTATAGTTTTTAATATTCGCATGTTTATTTCCTTTACATTTATAATCACCGCAGATTCATTTAAGTATGTTTGAAGAACTTTTTCTGCAATAGTGCAAATAGATATTACATCGTCAGATGGGTATGTGAGGAGTTGACCTTTGTCTTTCTGATCTATAAACGATGTTAATAACGCAGACCTCTCCCCAACAAGTTCACCCGCGCATTCTTCGCATCTCAGAGCTTTTGTTATTTTCCTTACTACATAGCCAGATATATATGTCACGACTTCTTTCTTAAACTCTGATATATTCATATCTAATATTTGAAGAACTGTGTCGTCGTCAAAATTATCTATTTGACTCATGTCTTCATCTGGTTCTTCAGATATTCGTTCTCGCCCACAAGTTTTATTTATTACCTCAATGGGTGACAGAATAGGAATTGCTTCCAAAGGGATACAATTTCCTTTAAATGAATCTTTTAATTCAAGATGCACCATCATCCTTTTATATGCACTTTTAAATTGCTTTGCTGATGGGTTATTGTTATAGCCTCCCATGGATCTAATTTGCCCAAAAAAAAGCTCAATATGATCCTGACTGATTTTGTAAGTGGGAAAATACAGCAAAAAATTATTGTCGGCAATTAAAGTTTTATAAACAAATTGCAAACTTTGTATGCAAAATAAAAAGCCAATTATACCCATTTTTCTACCACTCTCACACAGAAGCGTTCCATCAATTATCCTAAGTGACGTTAAATATTGTGATAGCTCTCTTAAAAATACATTAATGTTTTCAAAATTTTCTGCGTTTATTGCTTTCTTAAAATCTGAATTGTTTAAATTTCTAGAATTAAGAATGTCAAATAAATTGTTTATAAGTCGGATAAATTTCACAGTTCCCTCACATTCTTTGAACTCCTCAAGATGTAAAACTTCATTGCAATATTCCAAAGAATGTGCCACTGAGTGGCTAAAAAGTTGTGTGGCTAATTTAACCTTCATTTTTTGATTTGTATAAAATATATGCGATTTTCTTAATTTATTTGCCAAATGAACGCCCTCCTGATCCTGTAACTCATTTAATTTTACTAAATAATCCCACTTTATATTTTCCCCATTCTCATCAATTATTAATTTTTTATCGCCTAATGTGTTTCTTATCAGTTTGATCATATGACATGGATCAAAAAAGACTGCAATTTTCCTACCTGAACTAGGATCAACAAACGTAGAGTTAATGTTCCTCCAATTCAAATCGCAGCCAAGTTCTTTTGCTAACGTTAGGTTATTTGTTGCCCCATCAAAAGTTATTGAGACCACGTATATGCCCGACTCATTTAGTAGCGTTAAACACTGTAATACCAAATTTTGTTTTTGTGTACCCCTTAAAGAGTCGATTAAAAAATATCCAAGAGGAAGCTTCCATGATTGATTAATGCTAACAAGCATAAAAACAAGAGCTTCCTTGGCTACAGGGTTACAATCGGTCTCAAGATTTGTACCAAAATCTACAAACCCATAATATTTTACCCCATCCCATTCTATATGTTGGCGAATTGCCATCTCATCTATGACTAAAGAACATATAAGTTTTCCATCTGTGCTTTCTGATTTTGACTTTAATAAGTTGAACACCTCTGACGTAAAACCAGCTTCCCCATTAACGCTTTGATACCATCTAGATATAGTTTTTGGATGAGGAAGAGCCGAGTTAAATGTGTTTCTGACAAAACTGTAAGCTTTGGGAGAGTAATAATGCAGCGTAAGAGAAAAAGCTTTAAGTTGATTTTCATACTTATGTTTACGACCTAATTGTCTTTGTAAAAATTCTTCATTAGGTCCTATTTGCATTAATGTTTCTAATGTTTCGTCGGTTACTTTACCTTTTAGTTGTTTGATTATATTCGCAAGGGTTGCTGTTCTCTTCTTATAATGATGAACACTACTGCTGAGCCGTTTAATTTTTTTTCGTGCATCGAATAACTGCTTCTTCAGTTTACGTTTGCGCGGTGTAACAACCTATAAAAAATGTTCAATGATAAACCATTTATTTTCTCAAGTAAAATGAATATATAAACAAAATTTCCAACAACACATTTTGGTTAATAGTGGTTGAGATAAATTGCAAAACAGTTGTTTCTAACTTATTTAATCATGGACTATACAAACTTAAACACCATATAAAATGTGATGGAATAACATATTAGGTTTTTTAAAATTATACTGATTTCATAAACGGCAAAAACTGAATTTAACTCACCATTTCCTTCAAAGTGGGTGGCATTGAAGGTGTTTTCATTTCAGCAAATCCTAAACTACTAAACGATCTTTGCGGTACCTCTACAACAGTTTTCTCTTCATAAAAACCAGCACTTGTTGATGGCCGAGAATAATCCATTACAGGTACATTGCTACCAGACCAAGTACTAGTTGACGGGTCAGCTGCAAATGGCACATTGATAGCAGTTATATCAGTCATTGGCTGCTCGCCAAAAACGACTTGTGTTGATGGCTTGTTTGTTACCTGCATAAATAAATTTGAAACGAATACCATTAATGTAAATTTGCAGGGCTAATTAAATTACGATAAATATCATAACAATATATTACGTGAATGTAATTAGTAGCATAGTTACTAGAGATGAGCGATATATAGCTACCGGTGATTTAATCGCTTCTATTAAAAGATCGCTGTTAGCAGCTGTTATTAAAACACAAAACAACAGCGATTGTGAAAACCGAGATTTACACAAATCATTAGAGTAATTATTTCTATGAAATTCATCTTATACTAAAAACTCCATGACAAACAGCAATTGCTGTATTCATAATACACGCAATCGCAGTTTGTGCGAGCGAGTAGAAGTATCTGTATACTTTCCTTCTCGCCAGTATTAGAATACAACATTTCTCCTTTTCTTATAGGTAGAAAACGAAAAACTCATGATACAAATAACGCGAGATATGATAATGAGACTATCTATTTTTAGAACCGTCACGCGCATGGCGTCATGTGGTGAGTCCAATGCAATAATAATATGCTGTCGTACAGTGGAGTTTGACGTTTCATCACAACCCCTTAACAAATTAGGTATTTTACTGATATTTGAGTGCATACAGCTGGAATTAATTTTTTAAGATCAGAATACTATACTATGATTATGTGACATGATGATCAAATCAAGTTTATGAATGTTAACGCCCCCTGTAAATGTCTACGAACGTCTTCTCTACTTTTTAAGTTTGTGTGTGTATCACCAATGCTAATTCAGGGCTCCCCTTAATTATTATACTTCACTTATATATATATATATATATATATATATATATATATATATATATATATATATATATATATATATATATATATATATATGTAATATAAAAATGGAATGGAATGTAACTTCAACCACATTAAACTGACGTATAGAAACTTTTTGATTGCGAATGACTTTGTGTTAAGTGTGTAGTTGGCCTTCTATAACGTTACTCACCATGTGATGTCATAGGAGGGGACGGGGCATATGCGCAATATCATATATCTTGTAAGTCATTATATCATGGAAAAACCTGCTGAATCTAAAATTAAAGCAGCACCGAACTGTAGCATATATATGCCTTCCAACTTTTTCATTATATTAAAATAAAAATAATATGTAGATTTCTCTCATCGTATATTCTTGTAATATGCTAATTTTATAGAACTTCTATTAATAGTAAAAATCTGAGTAGTTTTAAAATTAATATAATTTAAAAGCTATCTGAAGATCATATTGTGGTTTCAATTAAGCGGTTAACACTAACACCTTGTAAGTGTTTAAAATAATAGCATACGCACATGCAGCATTGTAAATGGCTAAACCACAATCGCAGTAGCTGTTTAAAGTCCCTGTTATTTAAAAATAGCCATCACTGATAGCAGTGCCATTGAAAAACCGCTGTTTGGCTATATATATATATATATATATATATATATATATATATATATATATATATATATATATATATATATATATATATATATATATATATATATATATATATATATATCACTAATAGTTACATAAATTAATAACCTTGATTCAGTACTTACCAATACAGGTATAGAACTTTTTTTTAAGTATACTGCAAAAGGTGATTTTTCTAAATCATAAGATTCCTCGGTAAAATGTAAATTGCACACATTTGAGTTCATAAAAATATCTTCATCGCTTAAATTTAATGCTCGTTTCCAAGCCTCGTATCTTTCACCAGCTTTGGGAAATCTGAAAATAATATCTCGAATTATCTACTTTATCAGTGACTGAACCTCTAGAAAGATGCAGTAATAGATAAAACGAAACTATTCTACTTTTTTTCTGCTTCTACTGGAACTACATAGGTAAATACATCTAATTCAAATAATAATTGCCAAACAAAATGCTTAATTTCATTACAAATATTCAATAAATAATGCATTATTAAGATTTTATTTCTTAAAAAAACACAATTGACAATAATAAATGCTAAAGATTTAACAAAAGCAATACAATGTGTAAATACGGACCTGTGAAAACCAATAAACATTTGGTGCCAAACAAGGAAACAGAAGACATGTAAACAACTTACCGAAATAAATGCACAGTTGCTTTATCCTTTTCATAATTGGCACTTTTATTGTACATACAGTTCTTCACAATACACCTTGGCATTTTTTAACTTTTACACTCTTAAAACACTGCTAAAAAACGGCAAAACACACAAGATAACCTCTAATCGCAAATCAACAAACACTTCAAATACTTGTTGACAGCTGACAATAACTTCAAGAGCGGTTGGGGGAACGAATCAAAACAAAACACATTAGCGCGTTATTCAAAATTTTGTTTGTGATTGGACGGTGACAGGAGTGGGAAATCGACAGGCTGCAAACTCGGCTTTGTTCCCTCTAACATATACAACCTCTTTGACTAAAACAAAACCATCCAAAAAAATTAATAAGGAACAATACCTGCCACATTTATAATTTAATAGGTACATACACTCCCTTTGTAAATAATTAATTTTTTTCTGAAAAACTTTTGTAACTGCAATGAAATTTGTAACACAATTTTTTTTAAAGACACTTGCAGTACTTACATATTATATCTAAGACCAAATTTTAATTTTTTAGCTCCATATAAAACATATTTTTTTTACAAATAATCGCTAACTGGGACCTTAAAACCGATCTCCAAGGTCCATTTAAATTTAAAGAATTAGTTTTAATAGTATATCTTACTAATAGTGTACAATTATTATGAAAATTCACTACTATAACGCACTTGCTGCGTTCCGAAATTTTATTGATTTAACTAATTTTAATATCATTTTTGGTATATCCTTGTGGTGGTAAAAAAAGATGGTATGGCTTCGACGGAATTGTCATTAGCCACAGCTTTTTTAACTTCTCGTTTGAGATTTGTATTTTTTACTTTATTATGTCTGTTACTTTTAATAACGTAAATAGAATCTCAGCATGGTATATCCTTGTATTTACTGAGATTTATCATGTCTATAAAAAACGAATTAAAAAAGTAATTGGTAGGTAAGTGTATACCCTGTGTCTATAAAGTAACGCATAAATTCAATTAAATCGAAAGTGACCATTATTAAGGAAAATTAAAAACAGGTCGATTTTTATTTTAATAAACTAACTTTTTGATATAAAAATTTCACCTCTATCGCTTTCCCACTTCAAGGGGTAGCTACCTCTTCGAAATTTTGAAATTGGATGGTGGGTAGTGTGATACGTCTTTTTAAAGGTAACCAACATCATTTTTTTGTAGGAATAAAATAAAGTGAGTAATAACATTTTTATTATCAGTAACACCTAACACGAGTGAAGCAGTGGCGATTTTTCCTAGTGAGCTAGGTGTGCGCCGCACACCCTAAAATATAATTAAAATGTGCACAGTTAAATATGTTTTATTTCTTTTTCCCTTAGTCTTAATACACTACATATTTTATGACAATCGATTTAATTTACTTATTTGATTTCATAAATAGTCGGTTAATAGTGACTTGGAATGAAGTAGGTACCACGTCTTCATTCAGAGAATATGAGTAGGTCAATAGCAACTGGGAATGAATTCGGGTTAGGTGTGCCTTGATATTTCCGAACACTTCAGTCGATAGAGATGTATTGGTATACAATACAGTCCCCCACCCATGTGTTTAAAACAGTGAGGAAAATACAATTGATTTTAACACTGCAGTGAGCGGTAGAAATACCGCTCAAGACAAATATGAATGGAACGCCGGTCTAACAAACGTTGTGATAGCATTATTTACAAACATTACGACTGCGCTTGCAAAGACGACAGTATTCTAGAATCAAAGATTATAATACATTTTTATAAATTTTCGTAGAAAAAATTCACTAATGGGGAGATCTCGACTTTTGAAATTTGAAAAATTGTTTGCAAATGAGCGCGAACTAGGACCCCTAGAACCCATATCCGGGGTCAGTTTCAATTTATATATGTATATATATATATATATATATATATATATATATATATATATATATATATATATATATATATATAAATAATGTTTCTGTTGAAAAAGATGTAGAATTTAATTTGAGTCAAGTTTTAAAATATAGAAATTTTTGATTAAAATGAAGAAACTGATTTCAAGTACCATCCATATGTCTAGAAATTGTAATGGTACATAATGAGGTGAGGTAATTTTGGAGATTAGAAATCAGATGACAGAACTTTAGAACAATTGACATTTAGATTAAAATTTAGTCAAAATTGTATCATTTGCAGCCACAAGTTTAGACTTATTTGTAAGATGCTTTGTACTATTTATATAACTATAAACTATATATATATATATATATATATATATATATATATATATATATATATATATATATATATATATATATACATATATACATAGGTATCACACCGATAACTCAAAATATAATCGGCAAATTTTGCTAAAATTTGGCATGTACCTTCCTTCTGTAAATGGCTTGAATAGGTTCGTTATTCAGAAAAATCGGACGAGGTTTTCCGGGAAAATTTTGAGTTTTCATTCGAAAAAAAATTGTATCTCAAAAAATAAAAAAGATAAGATAACCAAATTTGGTAGGTAGGTTTACGATATAAAAATTAAACTATACACCAAAATTTATATTTCTATGTTGCAAGAAAAAAAGTTATAATATAAATATTTTGTGCCAGATCATTTCTATGAAAATTCACTACCATAACGCACTTGCTGCATGCATACTTTTTACACATTTTATTATTTAGTACCATATTAACATTGAACTACTTTTAATGTTTTCAGTTTTCACCCCGTTCCGGACAGTGCTAATGCTAACACAAATTTGTGTGAAGAGAAGAGCTTGATAATAATACCATGTTCTTTTCGTGTTTTAAAGTTTTAAGTGACTTTTTAATTTGTTAGTGTTGCAGTGGGAAATTAATTTATTTATCTACGTATTATTCCCATATAGGTACAATTATATATATATATATATATATATATATATATATATATATATATATATATATATATATATATATATATATATATATATATATATATATATGTACATATAGTGTTAATAATTTTTAAAATCACCACTAACAGTAACTCGTTACTGCACACCCGAACATTTTGGTCAGGAGAAGCCACTGGAGTGAAGCCTATAAAGAATTACATAGTTCAGTCTGTATCTAATATAATGTTCGAAATGCCCGCCTCCTTGTGTCTGACAATATCCCAAGCGGTCGACAAATTCTTGTTGGACTCTATTTATAATCTCTAGAGAACTATTAGTACATTCAGTGCTAATTCTTGGTTTTAGTTCGTCGATAGTATCTGGTTTACTATTATAGTTATTATTTCTATCATAGTCTTTAAGTCTGTGAACAGAAAAACAAAGCTCAAAACTCTACAAATACATACTATTGCTAAATAAATACGGTGTAATCAGACAGGTACCAACCTCTGAATTAGCTGTTCTTTAGGTCCGCTTAATTTAAAATGTAATTCCGACATTTGGTCCAAATCAGTGAAGTAAGTATTTTCTGAGTTATCGGTTGGATACATACATACACATACATACATATATATATATATATATATATATATATATATATATATATATATATATATATATATATATATATATATATATGGTGGCGCATTGAAAACAAAACAGGCCGATTTGCGTCCAGAGAAATTTTTTTTAAGAACGCTGAAACACGTCAATTTTAATATTCAGAGGGACATAAAACTCAACTTTGTCACATCAACCCCTTAAGGTTGGTGATAACAACCCTTACATTTTAAACAGGGAACATGGGTCGAGTGTTACATCATTTGAAAGCTCTTTCTTTGTTGAATTCAGCACACTAATTTTTTTGGAAGTTTTATCAACTCGTTTAAAAATTATTCACAGTTGAAGATGCAAAAACGCATTTCACTCATTCCGATAAGAAATATGCTGATAGTCAATGTTTTGTTGGTTTGTAAACAAAAAATTGACGGAATGAGAGAAATGCGGTTTATTATTTCAGTTTATCGGTCGGTTTGATACGTGATAGTACTACCAAAAATTAATTTCTCAATGGTGTATTCTGTAGAAGAAAGAGTTGAAATAATTACTATTTTTTTCAAAAACGATGACTGTGCCAACCGTAATGCAAATTTGTTTAATGAACGACATCCGAATAGACATGTTAACAGAAAATACATTTTGGAGTTAGTTGCAAAGTTTCGACAAAGTGGTTCAGTAGCCAACAAAAAACGGGATCCTGAACGTGAATTTCCAGTTAGAAATGAGACTACTGAGATTGAAGTTTGGCCACTGTTTCAAAGATCAAAAGAAAAACTATTCAGCGAATATTGAAGCATCATAAATTTCACCCGTATAAAATTCATCTTGTACAACAACTGAATGAAGATTTTTGCACAACGTGTTAGGGAGTTTTTGAAGAGAGAGTTTCCAGGACAATGGATTGGACGTAGAAGTGCTATTGAGTGGCCTCCTAGATCACCGGATTTAACTCCTTTAGACTTCTTTCTATGGGAATATTTAAAGAGTAGAATTTACGCAACAGAACCGGAGTCTCTGGATGAATTACGACGACGCATTGTTGAAGAATGCCGTCTAATAACTCCACAAATGCTCCAGAATGTCAGAGATCGTTTTGAACAAAATTTGTACTTTTGTACGGAAGCTGGTGGTCAAAAATTTTAACACTTACTTAACTGAATAAACATTTTTGAACGTTTGGTTTTGTTTTTTAGTTTTTTTTGACGAAGAATTAACTAATTAGTACATTTCTTTTCACAATGAATGAAATACGTTCTTGCAAATCCAACTGTCAATAATTTTTAAACTAGTTGACAAAACTTCCAAAAAAATGGTGTGCGGAATACAGAAAAGAAAGAGCTTTCAAATGATGTAACACTCGACCCATGTTCTCCATTTAAAATATAAGGGTTGTTATCACCACCCTTAAGGGGTTGATGTGACAAAGTTGAGTTTTTGGTCGAAACATGTCCCCCTCAATATTAAAATTGACGTATTTCAGAGTTTAAAAAAAAATATTCTCTGGACGCAAATAGGTCTGTTTCGTTTTCAATGCGCCACCCTGTATATATATATATATATATATATATATATATATATATATATATATATATATATATATATATATATATATATATATATATATATTAACTGACCATGGAAGTGGGTTCCAGAGGCCCTAATTCGCGCTCATTTAAAGACATTTTCCGAAAGTCTCACCATAGATACTTCTCTATTAGTGAATTTTCTTAATGAACAATGACTAATATATTTCATTCATTCCATATAACGTTAATTTTAGTCTTAAATTAAATAGTTATTTGTTATGCAATTGTGCGAGTTATTTTGCTTGACTTTTCAAATCAATGAACTTTGCAAAACATTACTCATATCTAAGCAATTAATTAGCTTATTTACATATATTTCAAGTGTATTAGAAATGTAAATTAAGTAATGTTCTTTATTTTAAGATAAAACGTTTCATAATTATTTTTACATTACGAGTCTAAATTTAGGTACTATTTTGGATTAGATGCGATATCTAAATATCAACATCAAATTGCAACATCTAAATGTGGCAAACAAAAATGATTAAAAAAAACAATTTTATATATATGGTGGAAAATTCCTGTCAAAAGTACAGAGTACTTACGTGTACTAAAATTAAGTAATGTAAATGCAATCATCTATCTTTAAAATAAAATGTCCGGACCCAGCAACCGTGTTATGGGAACAAATTTTCACAAACATATTCAAGTATCTGGTTACAAGTCAATTTGTCTTTAACTTGAGAACCTTGTTTTAGTAGAAGGTAAATAATCTATCTAAAGACAACTAGTAGCGGCTCGTGCCTTAATGCATTGGGGGTACGCGAGAAAAAAATTAAGGGCTCCCCTCTTTTTTCCCCAAAAATGTATTATAAAAAACCTACTTACTAAACTTAATAATTATTAACTACTTAGCAAGTTTTCCACTAGTTAGTTATAGGTTATAGTAGTTAAAAAGTCCTTTCCTTTGATAATTACTAACTAACTGTATAATTTTAAATGTGTTGTTTGATATAAAGACATGACATTATGTGATCTTTGTCATTTTATACTTCACGTATCTTTTCAATTTTATTATATTTATTTATATGTTCATTTACTCGTCTATTAATTTATATATTTATAAACGGCTAAGCCTATGTAGGTTAACATTATATAATTTCAAATGTTTTGTTTGACATAAAAACATGACAATATGTGATCTCTGTCGTTTTATACTGCACGCATCTTTTCAATCTGACTATATATATATATATATATATATATATATATATATATATATATATATATATATATATATATATATATATATATATATATATATCTATATACTTTTTTTACTTGAATTTTAAAGATTGAATGAATTTTATGAAAATACGCCAAAATGCCGTACTCGATAGACGCAAACATATTAGTGAATTTTCTTTAAAAAAAATTCACCAATGAGGAGATCCCGACTTTTTAATTTTGAAAAAATTTCTTCAAACTAGCGCTAATTTCCTGGCTAAAAAACTTATCCAATTAATATATATATATATATATATATATATATATATATATATATATATATATATATATATATATATATATATATATATATATATAAACATATAAAAATGTAAACTGACCCCGGATATGGGTTCTAGGGATCCTAGTTCGCGCTCATTTGAAAAAATGTTTGCAAAGTCTCACCAACGATACCTCTCTATTAGTGAATTTTTAAAAATAAAAATTCACTAAAAGAGATACCTATTATGTAGTTATTAAAAACATTTTTATGGAGATTCCCTACCATAACGCACTTGCTGCGTCCAGACTTTTTTTACTATAAATTTTGGCAATAAATTTTTGCAATAAATTTTAAAACCATAGCATTCTTGAATAGATAATGGAGAGATATTTTAAATGGGGTATCACAAGCCCCAACTTCCTATTCAAAAATTTGGTGGTTGGAACCGTCACTTTAAGGCGGTTGAATGTGGGGGTAAAGTTTTAACGTTGAAAGATGTCATTTTCAATCTAAAATTGACCTGTTTCAGGATTTTTTATAAATATACACAATAAATGAGATACTGAATTTGTTCCATTTGGCTGTTCCACACAGTATATGTACATATAATCTCTAAAAACGCAGGCAGCTGCAACAGAACGCTTCATCAAAGAAGTTTTTGCACTAAATGACATCATTGGTAACTGTTTTTTAATTATTTTTAGGGTATTTGGTCTCGGCTTGTGGATTCCAGAGCTCTTCATACGTTTCGAAAAGTTTCAAGTTCTCCATCCAAATGAGTCAGTGACTGTGCAGCAGCTGGCTTCCTTAGCCAATGTGAAGAACAAGACATGCGTTCCCTCTTTTGAATTTTCAGTCATCATGAGTACAGTTGCTATGGGTATCACTTCACTGATTGTCAGCGCTGTTTCTGGCTTTTTAGCAAGTAAAGTCGCCTTGAAGACCATACCTGTCGTCACCATGTTCCTTGGTGGCATTAGTTCTGGAAGCATCTATTGGCTGACATCGTCATCACAAAATTTGGTTGTGGCCTGTGTATTTCAGTCCAGTATGGTGGCGGCTAATATGGCCATAGGAGGCGCCGTTGTGGAACTTTTTCCCACACAAGTGAGTGGGATCGCTATTTGTCTAGTTATGTGTGCAGGAAGAATGGGTGCCATGCTTAGTAATGTCGTGTTCGGAATTTACATGGACACAAGATGTGAAATACCGATATTCGTAGTAGCCGTAGTAGTTTTACTTGGTGCTTTATTGTGTTTTTTTATTCCTCATAAGCAAAAGGCAAAAGGAGACTCTCAAACGAATTCATTTTCTGATGAAAAAGGTATAGAAATATCTGTCATCAATTCTTAGCCGCAATTTGTGTAATTAAAAATTTGTTTTAATTGATTAAATAAAAAAAACTTGTTATGTTCATCACGTGTGATAAAGACAAACAGTGTTTTTTTTAACTAAATATCTATTTGCGAGCTTCTTTAAATGTCCCGTGTATCGATCGAACGACGGGTCTAATGAAAATGGTGCTATTTATATAATATAAATAATTGTTTAGGAAAAAATAAATGATTTCTGTATTTTAAATTGTGGTAATATTTTACTGTACAGCGTGGGAACTAAGAAAGGTCGTTGGCCATATCTTAGGAACGGTTCAAGGTACAGCTTCAGAAAAAAAAACTGTTATGAGCAAAGTTACCTTGGAAAATCGCTGGAAATTATTTTCAAACTTCTAAAATCACCGCTAGAGGGCGTAAGAACCACTGCTGGTCGGGAAATTTCTATTTCATCACATTTTAGTCAAGTGGTGATACTTTTGACACACGCAGAGCAATGGCCGAGCAAGGAATGTTGTTTCTTGCTTGGCATCCTTTTTGATATTTTCAAAAATAGAGTGGTGGGGGGACGTTGAATGTTTATTTTTTCAATTGTTGATTGTGGCGGTGGTTCCGACCGCAGTGTTTTAGTCAACACTACCCTATGTGTCTCTTGACAGCTAAAACGTTGCGTTACGTTATTCGACAGCAAGCTGTCAAGAACTACTATATAAGAGACACCAGGGATCTCTCTCGCTCTCTCCTCGCTACTAACCGACACCGTGAAGATACGTCTCTCCACGCTCGGTCAGTTATCTGTTATGTGCTGTCTGTGATTGTTTTATAGTTAAATGTATAGTTTATTCAGTTAGTGAAATAATAAAGTATATTAAATGTTTACGTATGGATTTAATATCAACAAGTGCAATTAACATCCATATTGGTGACCCCGTGCCGCAAGCCGAAGATGCCCAGCCTGATGTTCCAGCCGACGTTGCCTAACTTCCACGCACGTGCTCATGCCTACAGAAAACTAATATCTAAACAGGTCAGTCTTTTCTAATTTAAAAATTATCTGATTTTTTTCACAATGGCCGAAGATTCTTCAAGCAGCAATATCATGGCAAGGGTTGCAATAAAATTACCTCCTATATGGAGACGTAACGTGAAAATCTGGCAAATGCAGGTTGACGCCCAGTTTGATATATCGCAGATCAGTTCTGAAAAGACAAAATTCAGTCATGTACTCGCTATACTCGATCCTGATGTCGCAGAGTCAATTTCAGATTTTTTAACCCAACCATTATCATCAACCCCCTATTCAGATCTAATGAAACGTCTTTTATTAGAATTTGAAGAGTCCGATAGTCGCAAACTAAATAAACTTTTAACAGAATTAGAATTAGGCGACAGAAAACCATCGCAACTTTTACGCGAAATGAAGTTTTTAGCCGGTAGTCAGATTGGAGAAAATTTCCTTAAAATTTTATTTCTACAACGTTTACCAGTCAACGTTCGTTCAATTTTGGCTTTGAGCAACGATTCTCTGGAAAATTTGTCGGTTACAGCAGACAAAATCGTGGAATTTTCCAGAGATAAAT
Source organism: Tillus elongatus (assembly GCA_964006375.1). Classification (NCBI taxonomy): domain Eukaryota; kingdom Metazoa; phylum Arthropoda; class Insecta; order Coleoptera; family Cleridae; genus Tillus; species Tillus elongatus. Next base: position 103,097,494 of record OZ023262.1, on the reverse strand, counting down.
ACAACGTGGCTGAAATTCAGTCACGCGAGCCCGACAAGCTAGCCAAATTAGAAGCGCAATTAGAGAAGCTAACAGCATCAGTCAACGAATTGCGAACGCGTTCCCGATCTACCTCCCGAGAAAGACCCAAGCTTTCTCGAAACTCCATAACCGCAAATTCCTCAACCTCCACGTGTTGGTATCATGAACGATTTGGCAACAAGGCCAAACGTTGCATCCAACCTTGCAATTTCAAAGCAAAACATGTGTCGGAAAACTAATAAGGCACTCCCTCCACGCGGCAGGAGACGAGAGCCACCTAACACGCCGCCTTTTTATTTTTGATAGACGCTCCAATATGAAATTTCTAATCGACTCTGGAGCGGATATTTCAGTTATTCCACCCACTCACGACCAACGGAAATTTCAATCGAAACGTACCTTGTATGCTGCAAACGGGACCCCTATTCATACCTATGGCGAACAACTATTAGATTTGGATCTAGGTTTACGCCGTAGGTTCTGCTGGCCCTTCACACTTGCCGATATCAAGCAACCAATTATAGGCGCTGATTTTCTAGCAGAGTTTGCTTTACTTGTAGATATGAAACATAGACGTTTAATCGATACAAAGACAAACCTCTCTAAGACCGGTGCTAACCCACCACCAGGATTTAATTCTAAAATTCATCTCGTAGACCCGACACACCAGTACTTCAAATTGCTACAACAATTTCCTGACCTGTTTAAGGAAACTTCTTCTAGCAACCTTCCAGAGGTTGAGTTCTTCCATACTATAAGTACGGAAGGACCACCTGTCACTGCAAAAGCTAGAAGATTGCCCCCGGAAAAGCTAGCTCAAGCAAAGCTAGAATTCCAGCACATGATGGACTTGGGAATTTGTAGACCCTCCAAAAGTCCATGGTCAAGCCCCCTCCACATGGTGCAAAAAAAGGATGGCTCATGGAGACCATGTGGGGATTACCGAGCACTAAACGCTAAAACAATCCCAGACAAATATCCCATTCCAAATTTGCAGGATTTTAATGCCCAGTTAGAAGGCAAACGTATTTTTTCAAAATTAGATATCATTCGCGCTTTCCATCACATCCCAGTAGCACCTCAAGATATTCCCAAAACAGCAGTCATAACTCCATTTGGGTTATTCGAATTTGTTAAAACCCCATTTGGCCTTCGTAATTCAGCACAAACATTTCAAAGATATTTACATTCAATTTTAAGACATCTTGACTTTGCCTACTCCTATCTTGACGATATTCTCGTTGCATCAGCCTCTGAAAAAGAACATCAAGAGCATCTAGCAAAACTTTTTCAGACACTTCAAGACAACGGCATCCGTATCAATTCATCTAAATGTGAATTCGGAGTGGCCGAAATTTCATTTTTAGGTTTTCGTGTAAATAAATCTGGATTATTTCCACTTCCTGAACGCATCAAAGCTATTACCGACCTACCTCTTCCCGATACCATTGAAAAACTCAGAAGATTTCTAGGTCTCATAAATTTCTACCGTCGTTCTCTTCCACGTGCTGCGGAAATTCAGCAACCACTATTCGACCTCTGCCAGAATCCCAAAAAACGCGACAAACGTAAAATCGAGTGGACTCCTCAGACTCGAGAAGCATTCGAACGTTTGAAAGAGGCACTAAAAAACGCTACACTAATAGCTCATCCGTCTTCTTCGCTACCACTGATTCTCCATGTCGATGCTTCTGATTATGCCGTAGGCGCTTCCCTCCAACAATTACGTGATCAAACACTAGAACCCCTAGGTTTCTACTCTAAAAAGCTTACTTCAGCCCAAAAATCTTACAGCACCTACGATCGCGAACTTCTAGCTGCTTATCAGGCAGTTAAATACTTTAGATATACCCTAGAAGGTCGCCATTTCACCATTTATACGGACCACAAACCTTTGACATACGCTTTTGAACAACGCGTCGATAAAGCATCTCCAAGGCAACTACGACATTTAGACTTCCTAGGTCAATTTACCACAGACATTCGCTACATACCAGGTCCTACAAACATTCCCGCAGACTATTGTTCTCGCATTGAAACAATTTCACTTTCTTCCACTGTGTCACTCCAAGAAATTGCGCAAGCTCAGTCATCTTGTGAGGAACTCAAACACCTTCTGCAGTCTAAATCTTCCTCATACAAATTTCAAAACATGCCTCTTGACAACGGAATGAATCTTATTTGCGATTCTTCTTCAAAGAAACTTCGCCCATTCATTCCGCTCAAATTTCGCCGAAAGATTTTCGATTCTATCCACAATTTATCTCACCCAGGCATATCAGCTTCAGTCGATCTGGTCCAGGATAGATTTTGTTGGCCCAAATTGAAACGCGATGTATCTCTTTGGTCTAAAACTTGCATTCCCTGCCAGAAAGTCAAGATATGGAGACACACTTCCAGTGCCATTGGACAATACACCCCAGCCATGAGAAGATTCTCGCATATAAATGTTGACATTGTGGGACCATTACCACTATCACAAGGTCAACGCTATCTGTTAACAATAATAGACAGATTTTCTCGATGGCCCGAAGCAATTCCATTGTCAGATATTACAGCAGAAACAGTAGCGAACACTATTTTATCATGCTGGATCTCTCGTTTCGGTGTTCCGCAATACATCACCACAGACAGAGGTAAACAATTCGATTGCCACCTTTTCACACACCTCACTAAAACACTAGGTGCAGACCACATCAAGACCACAGCTTACCACCCAGCAGCAAATGGTGTAATCGAGAGATGGCATAGAGTTCTGAAACAGGCCTTGAAAGCTCATATGGACGAAAACTGGGTCGCTAAATTGCCAATTGTGTTACTAGGACTCAGATCGTACATAATTCCAGAATATCGCTCAACACCCGCTGAAATAGTCTATGGAGAATCAATCAAACTTCCCACCGACTTTTTCAACAGCACACAAGCTCATGATGTTCCACCACTTATATCTCAGCTGAAAGAAGACATAAGGAAACTTCGACCAGTACCTTTTAAACACCATACTGCAAAAAAGGTATTTGTCCATCCTAAGCTTATGGAAGCTCCTTTTGTTTTTGTTCGCATTGATATTCCGCGAAAAACTCTCGAACCAGTTTATGACGGCCCCTTTGAAGTGTTATCCCGAACTGACAAAGTCTTCAAAATCAAGAAATCACACGGAGAAGAGACAATTTCTGTTGACCGTCTTAAACCCGCATTCATTCTTTGTGATAACGAACAGACAACTTTCCACCCTCAGAGACATCCTAGTGAAACTGAAAGTGACAGTGAAAGTCCAACACCTAGTGAAACTGAAAGTGACAGTGAAAGTCCAACACCCAGTGAAACTGAAAGTGACAGTGAAGTTCCCGTTCAAACTACACGCCATGGACGTAGAGTTCGATTTCCACGAAGATACTTGAACTAATAGCGTTGCCACTGAGAGGGGAGTATGTGGCGGTGGTTCCGACCGCAGTGTTTTAGTCAACACTACCCTATGTGTCTCTTGACAGCTAAAACGTTGCGTTACGTTATTCGACAGCAAGCTGTCAAGAACTACTATATAAGAGACACCAGGGATCTCTCTCGCTCTCTCCTCGCTACTAACCGACACCGTGAAGATACGTCTCTCCACGCTCGGTCAGTTATCTGTTATGTGCTGTCTGTGATTGTTTTATAGTTAAATGTATAGTTTATTCAGTTAGTGAAATAATAAAGTATATTAAATGTTTACGTATGGATTTAATATCAACAAGTGCAATTAACATCCATATTGATTACTACGGTTTAGCTTAATGGAACTTTTCTTGGTCTACTATTTGCGCTCATTTCAGGTTTCCTCTGTGTCTAACATACACCAAGGGCGTTGTTGGCTTATTTAGGTTATGTTTCTGTTTTTCCTGAAGAAAATTTAATGGAACCGTATATCAATAATAACACAGTAGAATAGGTTACAAAAGACTAAAGCTACCGGTGAAAACTGCAGTTAAATACCGTTGCTCTAGCGGTAGATGTTACCGACCAAAGTTAGAACTACGAATTACCACATCTTGATAACAAGGTTCAACAATAAAATAACAGATGAAGTTCAACAAATAACATTTATTATACTAATGTAATGAGATAGAAACGTCTCTATACATAAAAAACCTAAAAAACTCAAATCGGGCGACCTAGGTGGGCAAGGAAACAGACTCCTTTCTATCCATCTCCAGGAAATGCCTGATCTAAGAAATGTCTCACATTTGAACAATAATGTGCTGGGCAGCCCTCGTGTTGGAAAATCATACTGCGACTGTCGTTAGAGGTACGTTTTCCAACAACAGTGATAATTTATTCCTAAGAAAATTGAGATATCGCTGACCGTTCAATAATGCATTGTAAATGTAGGGTCGAATTATCTGTCCACTGGCAATACCACACCAAACGTTAATAAACCAACCGCCCTGATGTTGCATTTTATTAATCCAATGAGGATTCGTCTTCGACCAATAGTCCATACTGTGCCTATTCAACCAACCGCCACTGTGAATTGTGGCCTGATCTGACTACAGAATCCTTTAAAGTACTCAGACATCTTGCAGCATGTCCAATAACCAGTAACCAAAGTTCAACCGTTCATCGAAATTGCGAGCTTCTAAACTTTGGAACAGAACGTTGTGGCATGCATGCAACCCAAAAATAAATTATTATTATCACTACTCTCATTAATATATCACACCCACTAAATTTTCGTTCCCTGTTGACTTTGTAACGATAAGTAATTAATGTATATTACTTTAAACCATAGGTTACCTGTGGTCTTTCAGAATATTTCGAACAGTGGTTTCAGTTACTCCTAAGTCCCTGGATATTACACCGGTACCCAAATCTGGATTGGATTCGACATAGGCCAACACATTGGTGACATTATCATTTTCTGTAGTTCGTAACCGATGCGTCAGCCCGAGAAAAACTCCTTTGGAAAACCGACGTCTTCCCGGGTACTTCACAGCATACACCCTAGCAGCAGTTGGATTTCGCATGCATTCAAAGTATACAGCTAGCATGTCAAATGTTTCTTCATTCGTGAAAACCATCTAATGTAGTAATTAACCACACCAACCACAATGTAAATGACAATATATTTTTTACAATTTGTCATTTTCAAAGTATGTTTTCAAAATTATGTTACACTGGGCCAGCTTTTTGTTACACATATCGAAATGAATTACTGAGGGGATGTAGACTGATATATTAATACCTATATAGGAAAGGTTTTCTACTCAACTGACTTCAATATTTTCAGGATAATTTATATCTAGAATTGGTGGAAAATTCTGTTGTTGTTGCTACCTTGCTAACAAGACGTGATAATTCGTAGTTACAACTTTGATCGCTAATATCTACTGCTAGGGCAACTATAACGAATTGGAGTTTTCACTGGTGGCTTCAGTGTTTTGTAGCCTATTCTACTGTGTTATTATCGATATACCGTTCCATTTGATTTTCTTCAGAAAAACAGCAATATAGCTGAACTATTCAAACAACGCCCTCTCTCGGTGTATGTAAAAGATATAGAGGAAACCTGGAATAAGCGCAAGTGGTAGGTTAAGAAAAGTTCTTTACAACGAGTCAAAATTCGTCAAATTCCGTCGAGCTCAGCCGTATTAATTAGCAACTGAAAAAATTAACATTTAACGTCCCTCCACCACTTTATTTTTAAATATATCAAAAACTATGCCAGACGAGAAATAACATCCTCTACTCGGCCATTACACTGCGCGTGTCAAAAATTCCACTTAATTGACGAAAATGTGATGAAATTGCACTTTTTCGACCAGCAGTGGTTCTTACGCCATCTAGCGGTGGTTTTAGAAACTTGAAAATAATTACCAGCTAATTATCACAATAACTTTTTGCGTGACAGTTTTTTTCCTGAAGCTGTACAGTAAATAGTTCTAGAGATATTGCCAACGACCATTCTTAGTCGCCCATCCTGTACTTATTATTTTACTCTACCATCCTCAGCAGCTCCACTCAGCCGAGGATAATAACTGACTGACTTCAAACCGCCGTGGACGAGCTGCAAGGCTGGTATAGGAAATCTTGTCTAGCCATAAACCCCGATAAACCTTCAGCAGTCATATTTTCCCAGATAAGACACACACCTCACGAACACGTATCATTAGACAACCGTCCAATTCTCTGGCAAGATTACGCCAAATATCTCGGGGTTTTCCTCGACAAATGCTTAACATGGCGTCCCCATGTCCAACATGCCCGACGAAAAGCGTCGATGTTCATCTGTTCCCACTTCTAAATAGAAATTTCAAATTGTCTATTAACAATAAATTGCTCATGTACAAAGTCATAATCCGGCCAGCCTTGATTTATGCATCTCCTGCATGGGCCACCGCGGCCGAAACACACATCAAGACCCTTTAAAATCATCCAAAATAAAATTCTGAGAATGATTACCAGATCGCCATGGTTTGTCAGAAACAGTCAGATTCGCCCTGATCTGGAAATAACTTCGATACTTGAGTTTATAACTCAACTATCCACAAAAGGTCGCAAAAACCGCTTCTCACCCAAATGCTCTTCTCCGTAGTGCCGTAGTGCCACCGACTACAATGAGCAACTTTCACATAGGTATAAGCGTCCAAAGCTTATACTTAATCGCTGACGCCCCCGCGGCAAAAACAGAATGGAAACATTCAAACCCAAACGTCATTGTGTGAAATCTTTCCGACGGAGGTAGGGACTAAGGTTCGGTACTCCAGGGAGCGGAGTTTAAGTGAGTTAGAGTCTCACAGTACCTCGAAATCTTACGCACTACGGTGTAGTGAATGAGGTCTGCATGTAGCATTTCTCCCTCGCGTATCCAAAAAAATATATATATTTTACTTATTTATTAAAACTGCTCCATACATCCTCTACATAAGATATAGGGAATAGTCAACAACCACCAATCTAAAATAATTACAGATTACAGGCGTTAACTGCACATAATTATCAAACTAACAATACACACAAAAAACACTTAAAACCTATAAAAGTTATAAAACATTCAATAAACAAAAATACAGTTTATCATCGTTGAAATCTAAAACTAAAATACTCGTCTACAGAATGAAACTAATGATCGAAATCTCGGGACGCAGCAAGTGCGTTATGGTAGTGAATTTTCATAAAACTATTTTTTAATAGCAATAATGTGTGTTTTTTTAAGAAAGCAGGCATCAAATTTGGTTACCAGTATAATCTATATAGTAAAAACAATGTGCCATGTTTCATCAAAATAACTTTATTGTTTGAAAATGTAAAAAAAATTCCGAAAGTAAACTTAAAGTGTTCCCGAAAAAACTCGTTTTTTGGTCAACCTTATAGGTTAATAGCAAATTGAGCAATTCAAATATTGAGCATTTGATCAAAATTGGCTACCATAACGCACTTACTGCGTCCAGAATTTTTGTTCTTACAAACATGCATTATATTTCGATGGAAAATACAAAAATGCAATAACATAAGGCGTGTTTGATTAAAAAAAATTTCATTAAAATGTTTTTAATAACAAATATGTGTGTTTTTTTAAGAAAGCAGGCATCAAATTTGGTTACCAGTATAACCTATATAGTAAAAACAATGTGGCATGTTTCATCAAAATAACTTTATTGTGTGAAAATGTACAAACATTTCCAAAAGTAAACTAAAAGTGTTCCTAAAAAAACACGTTTCTTGGTCAACCTTATAGGTTAATAGCAAATTGAGCTGTTCAAATATGAAACATTTGATAAAAATTCGCTACCATAACGCACTTGCTGCGTCCAGAATTTCTTTTCTTACAAACATGCATTATATTTCGATGGAAAATGCAAAAATGCAATAACATAAGGCATGTTTGATTAAAAAAAAAAGGAAATTTGTATCACCAACGACTTATGGGCCACCCTGTGATTGTACAAATATTATTTTAAGATGTAGCTCAAGACACCCTATAATTAATATATACAATTTTTTTTTCATATCTTATATAATAACGGATATATTGAGCTTTATTGATTTTCTACGAAAATTCGACAAAACTTATATACCATTAAACGGTAAACTCTATAGCTAAGGCTACTGTCAAGCCTCAGAGAAAGGGTCTATTTGAAATGAATTTTCTGCAAATATTTTAGTAAAATGAAGGACAATGACGGTTGAAACTAAGACTTCAGCGTTTGTAAAACACCCTTCTTGAGACATTTTATTTCTATAGCCCGTATTAGATTCAAGTTACTTACCTAAATGTTGCCAATTTTGACATTTTAAATCGCCACTTTGACGTTTTGAGGAAAACCCCAATTTATTTTTCTTTAAATGCTTATAACTTTTTTGTCTTTTGAGCTACATAGCTAAATTTTGGTAGGTAACTTACTTATAAGGATATAAACCTGTGTACCAAATTTGGTTGTCCTTACTTTGTTAATTCCAGAGATATAAATTTTTTTCGAAAGAAAATACAAAATTTTCCGGGAAAACCTAGGCAGATTTTCCTGGCTAACGAACTTATCCAAGCCATTTGCAAAAGGAATTTTTTCACCAAATTTAATCAAAATCGGCCCATTATTTTTTGAGTTATCGGTGTGATACATATATATATAAATATATATATATATATATATATATATATATATATATATATATATATATATATATATATATATATATATATATATATATATATATATATATATATATATATATATATATATATATATATATATATATATATATATATATATATATATATATATAAACATATAAAAATTGAAACTGACCCCGGATATGTTTTCTGGGGGGCCTAATTAGCGCTCATTTGAAGAAATTTTTTCAAAATTCAAAAGTCGAGATCTCCTCATTAGTGAATTTTTTTTAAGAAAATTCACTAATAAAAAACGATTTTAAAGTAAGTTTAAACTGTCTAGGGCTAGGTAAATTTTGAATTCTATCAAATAAATGATTATACAAGCGAATTGCAGTGTTGCGAGGCGCTCGATAAATCTGTTCAATCCTGTAAGAGAGAAGATACACTGTGTATATAAAGTAATGCATAAATTCAGTAACATTTAAAGTGACCATTCTTAAGGAAAATTCAAAAACAGGTCGATTTCTATTGTCAAAAACTAATCTTTTGATATAAAAATTTCACCACTGTCGTCATACCTCTCCAAAGGGTAGCTACTCCTTTGAAATTGAATAGTCGGTAGTGTGATACATCTTTTTAAAGCGAATCCAATTCTCTATTCAGCAACGTCATTTTTTTTGTAGGAATAAAATAAAGTGAGTAATAATATTTTTATTATTAGTAACACCTAACGCAAGTGAAGCCTGCAAAGAATTACATAGTATAGGATTATGATACTGATGTGATACTTATGATAAGATATCTCCATGTTTGTAAACAATTTTCAAAATATTGGGCTTCTTGTACAAAAAGAACTCTAGAGATTGTGTTGTATACTATGTCGTATCTGTAACAATCGACTGATGATAACAATTATCTGCTGTGTGGCATGTGTCATAAAACTAATCATGTATAAGTCTGATAATTTTTTGCGATACAATTTACAGATAATAGTCGTCAATTTACGGTTTGATTGTCGTGCAAAGTGAATACGTATAATTTTCAACTTTTGCTTTCTCAAATTAATTACTAAATTAATTGTCGGTAAAATGCGTTTATTAATAATTCAAAGATTTGAAGTTCTAATGATGATTGGTTACGGTGACAAAATCCACCACAAATTCTGTTTAATTCGAAATATCCGCATATGTCAATCAATCAATCAACAGTGAGTCGAATAGATAAGAAACTTCGAGAAATCTCTGGCGTGGAAGAATTGCCAAAACCAGGTCGCCGGTCTATAAGTGGAGAAGTGAAATTAAATGTCTTATTGCAGTGGAAGAAAATCCCCACAGTAGTGTTCGGCAAATTGGCCGAGAAAATGCCATTCCATTTCAGACGGCACATAAAGAAATAAAACATGAAAAGCTTCATCCTTACAAACTACAGCTTTTGCAGGAGTTATCCGATGACGATCCAGTCCAAAGGATACAGTTTTGTCTAACATTAATAGATAAATATAATGATAACTCTTTGCAAGCACCGAATAATATGTTTTCTATCGCATCTACTTTTATACTACATGGAGAAGTTAACCGTCAAAACCGCAGATATTGGGCAAGGGAAAATCCAAGATGGATGCGACAGAATCACATAGAATATCCACAAAAGGTAAATGTTTGGGCGGAACTTGTTAGGAGTAGGATTACTGGTCCCTACTTTTTTGATGGAACTATAAATCGACCAGAATATCTGCAATTTTTACAGCAATATATCATTTTGACATTATTGAACTTATTTTCTGATGGACACAATGCTGGTATGGTAAATCATAACTTGTGGTATCAACAAGATGGTGCCGCTGTGCATTATGACGCTAACGTTCGACAGTATCTGGATCAACAATTTTCCAACAGATGAATTGGCAGGCGTGGTGCAATCGTGTGGCCAGCAAGATCACCTGACCTAACTCACTTAGATTTTTTTCTGTGGGATCATTTGAACAATGTGATATTCAAAAGTAAACCAGGTACTAGCGACGAATTCAAAACAAGAATAAGAGCTGAATGTACCAACATTTCTCCAGAGATTATACATAGAGTCCAACAAAAATTTGTTGATCATTTGAGCTATTGTCAGGCAAAAGAAGGCGGGTATTTCGAACATTTGGTTAGGTGAGACTGAACTATGTAATTCTTTACAGATTCACTTGTGTTAGGTGTTACTGATAATAAAAATGTTATTACCCACTTTATTTTCTTCCTACAAAAAAAATGTTGCTGAAAAGAGAACTGGATTAGCTTTAAAACAATGTATCGCCCTACCCACCATCCAATTGCGAAAATTCGAAATGGTAGCTACCCCTTGAAGAGATATAACGATATGGGTGAGATTTTTATATCAAAAAATGAGTTCTTGCAAATAAAAATCGACCTGGTTTTGAATTTTCCTTAATAATGGTTACTTTCAATTTTATTGAATTTATGCGTTACTTTATAGACACAATGTATAAATTGTTAGTCTGCCTTGTTTAATATACAGTAACTCTACCATAGATAGTAAAGGTTTCAAAATGTTTTCTAACATAAAGTTCCTCAAGCATATACGTATAGACACGTCACTGTCAGTATGCCATACCCTATAGAAAATGGTCTACAAGATCCAAAAAATAACACGCCAAACATGGTTCGGAGAATTCTCTTCTGCATTAACAGAACCCTTCCCAAATGCACACAGCTGCCTCAACAGTGCAAACCGTATACCAAGAGACTGTTGACACTACCATAGTAACATGTCAACAAGACCTGAACACTCAAAGAATCCCTCAACTGCAGCAACGCATAATTCCTGGATGCAGGAGAGGCCACCACATGTTAGAATTCAGATTGAAGCCCAAAAACTTTACAGACGAGCCCGTCTTGTTGAACCACCATTTTGGTTGCAGTTGCTGGTATCTCGGTTATTAGTAAATATAGAACCTTGCGGTTTTCACGAACCTGGTCTACTTTTCTGTGAAACGGAAGATTCTGCAAACAAAATTGTCATAGCCCTCTCTCCGAGCTACAGAGCGATATTGAAAATATTGCATTTTTAGGTGCCCCTTGTATTTCAGTTGTTTGACAACTTATCAAAAAAGTAAGAACGAATCCTTTTAGAATTTTTTATGTAGAATCTAGTGGCGTTGTTAGTTTTCTTCTTAATGTTACTGTTTTTGAAATATTGACCAATATTTGGTTCTTGTTTAATGGGACACTGTATATTTGTCAGAAAATTAAATTCAATTTTTACAAGCTTCTCAATAATATATAACATTATAGATCTATTTCATTAACAACGAAAAAAATCCTAATTTTCATAAGTCGCATTCAAAATGTTGCAGTAGGCCGTGCAAAAAAATTCTGCTGTTTATTTATTTCTATATGCTAACGACAAATCGAGAATATTATTTAATGACAGCTATTTATCAATATATCTAGTGCTAATTTGCTACAAAACCCTGATACCTACCTAGATTTCTGTAACAAAAGGAAATAACATTAATAAATAATTATTATCCAATAAGGCTGTTAGCAAAAATCAACTTTGAATATCGTAACATAAGCACAAAAATAATCCAGTAAATCAAAAGAACTGTTTCCATTTTGTTGTATGCATGCTTCGCATAATTTTTCTATTCGTTTTAAGGAATTAAGGAAAACAACGGGATGATTTTGTACGTAGCGAAAACTTTCTCTTTTTGCGATTCCTGAATCTTGAATATTATCATAATGAACTTTGTAAATTTTATTCTCCATCCTCATAGAAATAAATCCAGTATAGACAAGTCTGGAGACCTAGGCAGACATCGTATAGGCCCATTGGTTCCAATCCAATGATTTTCAAAATTATTCTCCAGAAATTACCTCGCGATTTGAGAATTGTGTGCAGGAGCCCCGTCCTGCTGAAAATTAATTTCATTTACACGCACTAAAGGAACATCATCGAGTAATTCAAGTATAGCTGTCTATAAAATTTCAACGTAGCGATTGGCCGTTAGGTTTCCCTCAAATATATAAAATTTTATCTGTGTTATGAATGTCTAATATGAAGCGAGACACATTTAGACCAAACCTGCCCTGCTGTTTTGCAGGAAATATTTGGTGTTGGTTTTCTTGGGACTAGAATCTGCTATTGTGCCTATTAAATATACCAAAATTACTAAAATAATCTTCGCCTGATCATGTAACTTTCATTGCACAATCTCTAACCATATCACATCTTTCCCGATACCAATTGCAGAAGACTACCCGACGTTGAGCAGTCACAGACTGTAGGTGCTGGACAAGACTAAAGTTGTATGGGTCCTTATTTATGTTTTCTTAGAATGTTTGAACTTTAGCTTTTGGAATCCCTACGCTATTTTCAATGACTAGAGGAGTTTGTATCGTAAGCTTGTACAGTATCCAAAATTGTGATTTCCTCAACCTTTCGATTTTCTTTATTATATGTTTTTGAACGAGGTTTCTTAAATGATCCGTGATCAAGAAATTTCTTTTTCATTCGGTAAAAAGTGCATGTATTGGGTTGCCTCTTTCCTGGATATCTAAATATAAATGAAGCAATAAACATAATTGAAAACCAACTATTTACCTGTTAAAATACTTCCCACATACCGCTTCAACAATTTCATTACCTAACATAAAACATAATATTTTTCAAAATGTTCGAAAGTTTGGTTTACTGTCATAGTCACAAATACACCTTCGCACAATAAACATGAACAAGCAGTGACACGGCATACAACAAATTTTGAGAACTGTCACTTGCTTCGAAGTAAACGATAAACAGCAGATTTTTTGCATATGATGCTGCAAAATTTTGGTTGCGAATAATGAAAATTAAGATTTTTTCGTTGTTTATTAAAATGGACCCATGATGTTACCTATTTTTGAGAAGCCTGTGAAAGTTCAAATTTATTTCTTGACAAATATACAGGTGACCCATTTAAAAACTAAACATTCGTCAATATTTCAAAAACACTAATATTTAGAAAAAAATAACTACACCACTAGATGCTACATAAAGAGTTCCAATACGATTCGTTTTTACCTTTTTGACAAGTTGTCAGACAATGAAATACACGGGGTATGGAACTGAAATTGCGATACTTTCAATACCGCCCTGTAGCTCGAAAACTAGGAGGGCTATGGCAATTTTGTTTGCGGCATCTTTCGTTTTACAAAAAAGTAGCTGAAGTTCGTGAAAACAGCAAGGTTCAATGTTTACTAATAACCGAGATACCCAGCAATTGCAACCAAAATGGGAGACCCTGTAGACTCACTGGAGAAAAAGAATGATTTTAGTTTATTATACGTTAAGTACCAGACCATTTTGTGAACACCAGTTTGACACCTGAGACACACAAACATTAGCTACAGTACCAAGCTCTTCGAAACTTTCCCCTGAGATTGTAGCAGTGGTGTTATCTGCGGAGCGAATTAAGTAGTAGTGTGGGAGATCATGCACTTCAAGACTGTCTGGTAAGTTCCAAGTATAGCATCCTGTGTTGACAGCCGCTTACTAAAGCCAACTTGACAAGAAGACAGCAAATCGTATCTTTACAAAAAGGAGCATAGTCTGAGCAAATATGTCATCTTAAAAATCTTAGAAAAAAAAACGAAAGTACCGCAATCGCCTTGTAGTTGTCCTTAAGACGTGGACCTTCTTTTTTAAAGAGATAGAGAGAGAGAGAGAGAGAGAGAGAGACGAGACTGGCCGTCTTCAGACGCACAGGAAAACAACATTTATAAGGTAAGTTAGTGGAGCTACTATAAGGTGAGCATTATTTGTTATATATGAAAAAATATAAATAATTTGCTTAACAATTGAGTCGAACACTGATTCAGATTTTTTGTGAATTTTCTTACACAATTCATTAAGCGATCCCGAATTTTGAAAAAATTTCTTCAAATGAGCGCGAACTAGGCCCCCTAGAACACATCCGGGGTCAGTTTCAATTTTTATATGCTTGTATATATATATATATATATATATATATATATATATATATATATATATATATATATATATATATATAATATAATATAATATAAATTTCCTAAAAGTTGACAGATTTTGAGATAATGTTTGTAATCTGTAAAAACCTAAGCCAACAATGACTTTTCTTTAGAAGCTTAAGCAGAATGCATTAAACGTAATTTATGGGTGGCGCCGATGTAGAATATTTTTTCCGATCGCAAGAACCTTTGGAAATGGTATGCCTATGTAACTTCTGATTTCAAGCTAATTTTAATATTATGTTATAATAAAAGAGAAAAAACAATAACTCAAGAAATACAGTCCGCTTATTGAATGATCTACATTGAGAAAAAATCAACAAGCTATCATCATAACAATAACATAAAAACAAACAAACCAAGCCCACAACATGCTCAAAAACGTTACCATTTGCGGCAATACACAGTTCGAAACGATATCGTAATGCCTGATCACAATAATCCAACAAAGAAGACTATTTATAGCCGCACAACTAGCAAACATTTTATTAACTAGGTCTGCTATATCTTCTATTGGTTCACATACACCATGCCCCACCACACCCCACCGGAAAAATGGTTTGGTGTTAAATCTGACGAACGCGCTGGCCGCTTGAGAGGACCATTAGTCACGATCCATCTTCCAGGATAAGCACTATTCAAGTACTCGGTAACTGAAGCCGCATTATCAGTAGATGCCCCATCATGTTGCCTCCGCATTCTACCTCTTATTACCAAAGGGACCTCCCCTAACAAGCTAAGAATATCGTTTTTCACAAACTCTAGGTAACGTTCGCCTGTTACTGTTCCTCTAACAAAAGGGGACCAATCTAATGCCAGATTAAAATGCCACACCAAACGTTGACTGCGAACTTATTTTGATTGCCTGTTACCTTTGTCAATTTAGGAGTTCTGCGAGACCAGTAATGTCAATTATGTTTGTTGACGAGGCCGTTATTGTATAAATGGCTTTCGTCAGTCCATAAAATTTTAAAAAAAATCATTGTCGGTCGCTACCATGATAGACTTCGTTATATAAAGAAGAAAACTGAAGAATCCCCGGGTTGTAAATGATGCACTAAGTGTACTTTATATGGGTGGAACTTATTTTTCGAAAGTATTCTTTGACATGAGGAATAAGACATACCAGTTTCTCGTGAAATACTTCTAATTAATATATGCGGGTTACTTTCTACAAGCTATAGCACTTTTGCTGAACGTTGATCATTCGTGATCATCCGTCTGAAATCAGATTCATTTTCAAATTTTGAAATGTTTTGCAATCCGGAGTCGTCCTGTTCAGATATCGCCTCAAATATAATTTTACAGCTTCACTGAAATTTTCTTTACTCTCCATAAAGAATAATCATGTTATATTTTTCTTCGCTTGTGAATTGAACCATAATAATTTACTACTTTACTTAAAAAACTGTATTATGTGATGTTGACAGTTTGTATTTCTGATGTCAGGAACCGTAGACCTACGGTTCTAATTGTTGCGAGAATGCATCTAGTCTTACATACTTTGTCCCTATATTGGGGTAGAAATGGGCCAGGGCTAACAATTTTTTAAATTGTTAGTTAGTTGTATACCGTCTCTATTTTTAATACTCTGTGTTATTTGGAGCGGGCGTGACAACATAGTACTTGGTTCCGAACTAGGTGGCGACACGTTCACCACTCACTTAGTGTTTTAAGACTGGCTATACATACTATAGCCGTGTTATTTTTGGTGCATTTTTGCTACAATTAGCATGCCGTACTGAAGAGCTCTAATGAGAGCGAAACCGGTCTACGGTTCTAATTGTTGCGAGAATGCATCTAGTCTTGAAAATCTAATGGTTAAATCATTCAGTGTGGTCCATTTGTTTGAGAGTCATCCTGTAAAAACTGATAGTAACATGGTCTAAATATTGCGCTATGCATAGTTTTGACAAATAGACCGGAAAAACCTTGGCCGATTTTCCTGGCTAACGAACTTATCCAAGCCACTTGCAAAAGAAGGGACTCACCAAATTTGATCAAAATCGGTCCATTATTTTTTGAATTAGCGGTGTGATACATA
Organism: Tillus elongatus; assembly: GCA_964006375.1. Classification (NCBI taxonomy): domain Eukaryota; kingdom Metazoa; phylum Arthropoda; class Insecta; order Coleoptera; family Cleridae; genus Tillus; species Tillus elongatus. Next base: position 103,080,804 of record OZ023262.1, on the reverse strand, counting down.
CACACAAATATATATATATATATATATATATATATATATATATATATATATATATATATATATATATATATATATATATATATATATATATATATAGTCTGGCCCATTTAAGATGGAAATATCCCAGTAGCATGATGAGTTGTTTTTTCAAATAGAACACCTGTATGTTTTTTCATAGTCTGGTGCACAATATTATTCTCTTTCGAACGGTATTATGGTTCCCTATATCATCATCTTAAAACATTTAAATTCATGCGAGGATGATTGTGAAATTCTTAGCCAAACTTCAGAACAAACAATTAATCTGTCATGAGAGAAACCCTAATTTACCAGCAATGAATGATGATTACGCCTGTTGAATACATTCTCTGATAAATTTAGATTAATCTGTTCAAATGATTTTATGCAAACATCAGGATCTTCTCGTATTCTAGTAAAAATCATTTAACAAAATTGTACACGTTGTTCAGCATCTGCTGGTCGAAGTGCAGGAACAATATTGAACTTGAATGCATGTAGACCACTGCTTTCTAAAATTCTTTGGAAGGAAGATCTTGAACCGCTTACATTCTGTTCTGCAGCACGAATTTAGGATTCAGGATAAGCATGAAAATATGCCAAAACATGGATTATGCTACCTTGAATTGTGCTACCTTCATTTGATATACTTAAGCAAAGTGATTTCCAGTCAATTTCGCTGCCGAAACGCAATTCTTAAGACGATTATGATTAGGATCACTTTTGATGCTGCGCTGTATATTGATCGTTCATTCTGCGTCGATTCTGTTAAATAAGCATTCCTGTCTGAAGCTTTGGTTTCAATGTGAGTCATTCATTATGAAAATCGGTTGACGAGTAAAAAAGTTATACCCAAAACCAGAAAAACCTTTATTTGCAATCATCCCGTAACTAAAAAGGATAAACGGAAAATTCAAATACCACTCTCTAGCTTGGGTCCTATTTCAACATGTTTTTAGATGAAATTTAAGAAATAAATTTCGTTTTCATACGGGAGCTTCTTGCCGGTATAGAATATCTTCTATGTTTTATCCAACCCCCTGTATAAAATAAGCACACTTGGAGAACCCAAATCACCACAACATATTTTTAAAAACCTGACGATTGTGTTACTAACCAAGTTAGCGTCATCAGAGGATGAATAATTGTAAATATCTTATATACACAACTCCCTTTATATTCTTCTGCAGGTGGTCGGTCACTAACGATTTAGGGAGATTCAATGGCATAAAAATTAACATATTTCGTTTGGGGGAAATATCTGAATTCTTTTATTACCTATCGGACGTGCTTCTGCCGGTATTTTTTGAAAAGTAATCCATCAGGAGACTACCATAGACGGTGAAGCGAGATTCACATACTTTTTATTATTGTTCTTATCATGTTTCACTTTTCTTCATTTGTAAAACTCATGATTTTTGAATAAATGCCACAGAGACAATGTAGAGAAATGCCATAAACATCAAAGTTTGGCCGAACTGTCAATATTTAGATCGTTAAATAAATTAATGGCGCCCCGTCCAAAGCACTCTTCGCAGAAACGATTTTTTCGAAATTTTGATAGAAAGTAAGATGTGATCGTATCGTTTGATATATCATTGTAATCAGAAAAAAAGATTTTAAAAAAATGCAAAAATCCAAACTGGTGCCCATAAGAAAAACCAAAGTTATATATTGTAATTCTTGAATCAAGAACGCCTTGGAAAATATGATGACAAATTGCCCATGAAAAAGTGTCCTAATAATGTCATAGTTAAAAAAGTCTGGTTCTTTCGCCATTCACTTGAAGAAGAAAAAAACTTAAAATTGAAAATTTCCGTTTTTTTTTCGAATAATTAAAAAACAAAAATGTCACCACAAATTTTCTTTCAAAAAATTGATCAGCATGGAAACGCGCAACTTTTCCCCAATTTAATCATCCTCGTATCTCTTACGGTTTAAAAGATCTCAATGGTGAGGCTGAAATTTGAACTACCCTATATATATATATATATATATATATATATATATATATATATATATATATATATATATATATATATATATATATATATATATATATATATATATATATATATATATATATATATATATATAACATATAAAAATTGAAACTGACCCCGGCTTTGGGTTCTAGAATGGCCTAGTTTGCGCTCATTTGAAGAAATTTTTTCAAAATTCAAAAGTCGCGATCTCTTCAATAGTGAATTTTTTAAAGAAAATTCACTAAAGGGCAGTCACTACCTTAAAAATGTTTTTTTCTCGTATTTCCTGACCAAATATTGGGATAAAAAGTGGGGGAAATTGGATTTTTTGTCACATTCGTAGCCCTTGTGGTAACCGCAGTGACCTTACAATTTTGTGACATTCATTACTTTCTGAGTTGTGATTGACAACTTTTTTTATGAGCGCCATATATAATTTTTCACCACAATATTTGTTTTTTTTTGAGGTTATAATGATATATTACTTGATGGTGTTTTGCCCCCATATTTGTCAAAAATAACCAATTTCTCAAATTTTGCCCGCTAAGCAGGTTGGCCATGGTTGTCAAATATGAGTTGAAACATAAACTTTTCTGCAATTCTTAATAAGTGTCAATATGTAATGAGTGCAGATCGGAACCTATGATGAGCACTGATAAGTACAATTTGGAGCACTCAGCCCCGCTTTACTAATAATAGTGTATTCAGCCGTGATAATTTTCATTATTATTCAGATACGAATCCACGACTCTCTAGAGAACCCAGGTATCAATCATGATTTTGATCAATGCTTGGTGCCATATTTTTTGAAGGTAGCTTGACTGGTGAACGTTACCTTCACTTTCTAGTAAACTATTTACAATTTTTTTAGAGGAACTACCTCTAAGTGTGTTACAAAATTTTGTTTTTTCTCAACAAGACGATGCACCAGCTTACAATACACAGATCGTGATCAATTTTCTGTATAGTCTTTTTGACAACTTGATTGGTACTATTGTGCAATGGCCTCCTAGGTTACCTGACCTCACATGTTTTTTTGGACTTGGCTTTTTGAAACATCAATATTCCCAAATGTTTCTATCTTCGGAAATAACGTTCTACGTTCTATGCGGTTGAGACCATTCCGGGTGCCCTTGATGATATGTTTGTTGTGCTTATAAGCTGTTACGAAAACACTTGGTGTAAATACAAAACATATCTGTTAATTCATCTGTTTGAGAATTATAGAAAAGATTATGTTTCAACTCATATTTGACAACCATGGCCAACCGGCGTGTGGGGCAAAATTAAAAAAATTGGTTATTTTTGACTAAACACTCTCGAGTGATACATTGTAAACACTAAAAACAAACAAATATTTTGGTGGAAAAATTCAATATGACGTCTACGAAAGAAAAAAGTTGACTATCGCGTCTGAGAAAATAATGAATTTAAACCAATTTTACGTTCAGCATAGTCACAACAATACCACAGTATGTGTCTGTACAAAACTTCAAGTTGATAGACAACATAATTTTGGAGATATTCAAGAAAGGTCAAAATGACAATTTTTGGTATTTTGCTTATATCTAGGAAGCTATGGATGTTTTGCAAATCTGTAAATTCTTTCAATGCCCTTGTAATTGTGCATTTTTTTTCTATTTTAACCAAGTTTGTATCTCTTACGGTTTCCGAGTTCCCAATAATATCAAGAGTAAATTTTTTGTGTTATTCTGTAGGTAGTAACTCTTTAAACATGATAACTTTCAAAAGGCTAGAGATAGAAACTTCTGGTACAAGCAATATCCTTTAAGTGGTGAACAAAGTATCAAGAAAACCAATCGTATTAAAGTAGATAGGTACTTACTTCAGGATGCGTTTTGTGTTTATCTTTTCCAGGTTTTTGTTTTATTTGTCGTTTATTTAAACGCCATTCAAAATATTTTTCGCTCTAAAAACCTCAAATATAGTCTGCCTTGTAAAGGTTTGTTTGACCCACGCATTTAAAAATTGTGGTCACTTATCAAAGAGAACAAATCGACATTAGAGTACATTCATAAAATAGAAATTTCGGAACGCAAGAAGTGCGTTATAGAAGTGAATTTTTATATGAACTATACACTATTATTATACAGCATATCACTAAAATGAATATTTTAAACTTACACATACCTTAAAGATCGATCTCAGAGGTCCTAGTATGCGCATATTAGAAGAATTCCTTCGAAAGTGTTACCATCGACATCTCTCTCTTATCAAAAAAATCTTGCATTCTAACTCTTTTTGAGAAAAATGCTCAAAACTCAATTTTCTATGAAGCTAGAAAAATAAATTTTGGTATATCTATAGATAGTGCAAGTGTTTTAAAAAACTTCTATTACAAATTTCATTAAAGTTACAAAGCTTTCCACAAGGAAACTTAAATTTACATTTAGAAAAGTAAAGTATCTGCCAAATTATAAACGTAGCAGTTATTTTACTTATTAGTCGCCTGAATGATTTTGTTTTAGTCAACCCAAACCGGTTTTTCCAACAGATAAAAAAGCTTTTTAAAAACAAATTCTTTGTCAGTGAATTTCCTTAATAAAAATTCAGTATCAACAATAACAAAATGTTTGCTGAAAATTATAATTGTTCACTCAGGTGACAAAGTTATTCTGGCGTTTTTAACAAAAAGAGATCTTGTTCAAAACGTATGAAATCTGTACACTATTGTTTAACCTTCTACATAGGAGACAAGCATCCTACCAATGAACCAGCTGAGATACCTTAAATGAAGCTTTATTTACCTGATACTTGACGCCGACTTAATGCCCGGGGATATTTTATATTATATTAAACGTAAACATAAGAATTAATTACAGAATTAATAGAATTTCTTTATGTTTAAGTCTAAGGATAAAATAACAAACTGTTTTAAAATCCTTTTTACAAAGACGTGACTTGATTTTGTCTACATTTCCACTATACTATGCTACACTTTCAGTCTAAAACTGTAATTCAAGCTGCAAATATAGTGTATTTTAAAAATTGAATAAACCCCCCAGTAAAAAGACAATCACTTTGCAAATTTTTAATTTCATATTTCATGTCGTCTGTCATTTGCGATATTTGTGGATGAGATTTCACGATTGTTGGTTCGGGTAGTATGTTTCATGCTTGTTTATTTTGTTTGGTTACCGTTGATGTATGGTTTATACCTGTTGTATGAATCAATCTACGCATGGCAGTTAACTACTCTGTCTGCCAGACATTGGACTTTAACCACTAAGTCTTTTCAACGCATGTCTCAGATTTTATGTTTAATTTGGAAAAAAACTCAAATTTTGTTAACCAAATTACTCACAAGTAAAAATTAAAAAATAAATAAAACCGACTTCATTAAAGATAACTCAAACACTACTGGTCAGATCTTGATCAAATTTATATGGGACCACATAAGAAGCATCAGCTTTCAAATAAAAAATTCACAACATAGCTTTATTTACACCAATTCTATCAACATGTAAAGTTTTATTCGAATTTTTCTAATACTTTAAAAAATACAGCGTTTTCAAAAACATTCTTATATTTTTGAGGGGAAAAATATGTCTGTTTTAGTTGATTTACGAACTCTTCCGCAGTCTTAACACAATGAAGATATGTGCCAAGTTTTGTGCAAATCAGTTGAGTATTTTTTTATTTATCGCTCGGATACACACACACACACACACACACACACACACACACTATATATATATATATATATATATATATATATATATATATATATATATATATATATATATATATATATATATATATATATAGTTTGTCCCAAACTGGATGAGAATGTATTGCTATCTCTGTTATTGTTAGAGATAGGGAGACGGTTAAATTAGAAATGTATTGTAGAATTTCATACTCGTTCCAAATATGACTTATACTTTGCCCTGCCTCTTTTCGTTTTCAAGTTATTTTATAAAAGCCACAGTTTGTCGATTTTTTTTCCTTCAATATCTAAGTAGGCGTTGATCTGACATGTCTAAGACCTGCACATTATCAGCACACTTTTTATAGAGTAATCTTTTTGTGATACTCTCAGCTTTGAATTGTCATTTGTTTTTGAGCTACAGGTATCAACGTTTGTTTTTATTATGGCAGCCATATTCGATTTTTTGCTTATGTGGTTGCCTGCGAAAAGAGCTTTCCAATGATGTACAACATGCTTGAGAAATCTTGTAATTGCACTGACAATTTTGAGAAAAACCGTTTTTAGGATAGTAGGCTATGAAATCCAATACCAGAAAACAAATGACAAAAAAGTGTTCAGAAAGCAGTAGGCCAAGGAGTCTAACAATAGAGATCTACTTTTAACATAATTTTCCGTAATGATTCACGATAAAAAAATATTGTGATTTAATTTACAATACTTAATTAGGTAATAATGCTTGGTAATATTATGTGAAATAGTTTAATAACGAAACCCGGCAATAACAAATAGAAACTTAAACTCCACAAAACAACATAATTAGAAACGAAACTCAACAAATAATAAAATAGAAACATAAAAATACACTAAATAGAAAATTGTTCAATCTGGCCACCGTTTTGTCCAATGCACTTTATACACCTTTTTGACACATGCCTGCAAACTCTGGTGAGGATGTTTTGGTTAATATGATTTATAGCTTCCGTGATCCTGTTTCGTAATTCATTGATATTTTGTGGTGGATCGAGTTTATACACATCATTCTTCAGAGTACCCCAAAAATAAAAATCCATGGCTGTTATATCAGGACTTAGAGCACACCAATGAACCGGCACATTGTTACAAATGACACGATTATTAAAATTTTGGTATACAAATTCTTTGACGACCCTAGCATTGTTAGCTGGACAACCGTCGTGTTGGTACCAAATCTCGTCTAAATTACCAGGAACTCTTCTAATTGTTGGTAAGATATCATCTCTCAATAGATTAAGATACCTTTCGCCAGTTAAATTATTTTCAAAAAAGAACGGACCAATAATGATGTTACCTGAATTTTTAAAAAGTTAAGTGTCTAATCTACGAATAAAAATAACAGTTTTTTACCTAATAAGCCGCACCAAACATTAATACCAAATCTGTCTTGCAATCGTCTTTCTTCCTTCAGATGGGGATTTTCATTTGCCCAATAATGCCTATTATGGCGATTATACACACCACAATTTGTAAATCTGGTTTCATCAGTCCATATTATTTTCAAATGAAAATTTTCATCTTCCTGACATTGTCCTTGGTACCATCTGCAGAATTGAAGTCGCTTAGGGTAATCGTCAACATTTAAGCCTTGTACGATTGTAGGTTTGTATGGATGGTAATGACTTTGTTTTAATACACGGTGTACCGTACTTTTTGGAAGGTCAATTTGTTCACCATAAAACCGAACAGATTGCGGAGGGTTTTCGTTTGAAACCTGTAAGACGGCATTATTTCTTTGTTCATTTCTAGGCATTGGTAGTTTCTTTGCGCGGAAGCTACCGTCGTTCAATAGATTAGTCACTATCCTGCGAAATATTTTGGTGTTTGGTTGTCGTCTTTCTGGGTAGTTGTATTGATATAAATTTGCATTTGCCTCAGTATTTCGGTTATAACGAATAGAACATTCCAACATGTCAAAATATTCTTCATTACTGGACATATTGTTGGACAATATTTAAAATAAACAGGAAAAAAACTATTAAGTACAAAATTTTAAGCAACGTGTTAAATACACCTCAAATTGTTCAGATAATTAAGAATGACAGTATTCTCAATTGTTGCGATAGTGTTATATCCATAGCAACCTTTCTTCTGTTGTTTTTCGGTTGACTTACGTTTAAAAATCAAACAATTTTCAAAGGTGTCTTCGTAAATCATTAATCTGCTTTTTATTGAGTTCTCTTAGTAAACTTAATTATTTACTAGGTTTACCTATTTAATTAAATTATAACAATTTTTTAGGACAATGTTGTAATGTAAAATATCATTTGTAATAATGGGCCGATTCATTAGTGTGCTCAAAGTTCCTATTTTTTTATCGTTAATCATTACGGAAAATTATGTTAAAAGTAGAAGTGTATTGTTAGACTCCATAGCCTACTGCTTTTTGAACACTTTTTTTTTGTCATTTGTTTTCTGGTATTGGATTTCATAGCCTACTATCCTCAAAACAGTTTTTCTCAAAATTGTCAGTGCAATTACAAGATTTCTCAATCATGTTATACATCATTGGAAAGCTCTTTTCACAGGCTATCACATGAGAAAAAATCCAATATGGCTGCCATAATAAAAATAAACGTTGATACATGTAGCTCAAAAACAAATGACAATCCAAAGTTGAGAATAGCACAAAAAGATTAATCTGTAAAAAGTGTCCTGATAATGTGCAACATGTCTTAGACATGTCAGATCAACGCCTACTTAGATATTGAAGAAAAAAGAATTCGACAAATTTTGTTTTTTTCAAAGTAACTCGAAAACGAAAAGAGGCAGGGCAAAATACAAGTCATATTTGGAACGAGCATGAAATTCTACATCACATTGTTAATTAATAACTGTCTTTCCTATTTCTAATAATAATGGAGATAACAATACATTCCCATCCAGTTAGGGACACACTATATATATATATATATATATATATATATATATATATATATATATATATATATATATATATATATATATATATATATATATAAGCATATATTCATATACTTAAAAATATAGAAATACAAATGGACCTTGGTAATTTTGGTTTTAGAGGCCCTACTTCCCGCTCATTTGAAAAAAAATCCGAAAGTCTGACATTTGTGACCTCTCTATTATAGTTATCTCTATAAAATTCACTAATAGAAGTTGCGTCAAACGGAAGTTGATTTGGTTCTAATAACATTTCTCAAAACGTCAAATAGGTTTTCAGTATTCGACAACATTGAATGCACTCTAGATCTCTTATTTATACCCACCACGTGTCACAAATGCCATGCAACCGATTAAATATTTGCTATTCAGCGCGACAAGTGTATATTTTACGTTTTGCCCTATGAAAGTAATCAATAATAGGAGTGGCCAATTGTTTGAACATGCGATTTATCGAGGGCGGTGACTGTCAACTGATACGGAATGGTAATGAGAACTGGAAACTAAAACTACCCTAGAAGTTATGATTTCCTAATAAAAATACTCTCCGGCGTCGTGACGCTCCGGTGTCGGGAAAACCCGGACTCGATACAGCGTCATAAACTTAGAATGGACGGTGAAGTGAGTCATTGATAGTATGTATGTTGATTCTCCCGATACTTGCTTGATGAAAATGCATGACAACTTATTTAATAAAACAGTATGACTGAGTTAGCTAACACAGTAGCTTCTTTAGATTCAGACAATCCGCATCTACAAGCGAAACCGGTGGTACAGTTGGATAATTGTGGACTATTTAGTAAAGTTTCTTTAAAAAATTCACTAATGAGGAGATCCCGACTTTTGAATTTTGAAAAAATTTCTTCAAATGAGTGCTAATTAGCCCCCCTAGAACACATATCCGGGGTCAGTTTCAATTTATATATACAGGCTGGCGCATTGAAAACGAAACAAACCGATTTGCGTCCAGTGATTTTTTTTTTTTAAAGAAACGCTGAAACACGTCAATTTTAATATTGAGGGGTACATGTTTTGAGAAAAACTCAACTTTGTCACATCAACCCCTTAAGGGTGGTGATAACAACCCTTATATTTTAAATAGGGAACATGGGTCGAGTGTTACATCATTTGAAAGCTCTTTCTTTTCTGAATTCAGCACACTAATTTTTTTGGAAGTTTTATCAACTCGTTTAAAAATTATTCACAGTTGGAGTTGCAAGAACGTATTTCATTTATTGTGATAAGAAATGCACTAATTAGCCAATTTTTCGTTAAAAAGACTAAAAAACTAAACCAAACGTTAAAAAATGTTTATTTAGTTAAGTAAGTGTTCAAACTGTTGACCACCAGCTTCCATACAAAAGTACAAATTTTGTTCAAAACGAGCTCTGACATTCTGGAGCATTTGTGGAGTTATTAGACTGCATTCTTCAACAATGTGTCGTCGTAATTCTTACAAAGACTCCGGTTCTGTTGCGTAAATTCTACTCTTTAAATGGCCCCATATAAAGAAGTGTAAAGGAGTTAAATCCGGTGATCTAGAGGGCCACTCAATAGCACCTCTACGCCGAATCCATTGCTCTGGAAACTCTCTATTCAAAAACTGCCTAACACGTGAAAAATGCGGAGGAGCTGCATCTTGTTGAAACACTAATTGATTTTCTTGACAGCGATAATCATTTTCAACAATGTCAATTAGTAGAGGGTAAACGATCTCTTCCAGTAACTCCAAATACGTTGCGCCACACAAATTGCCATCAAGAAAAATTGGTCCGATTAAACGGTCTCCAAAAATGCCAGTCCAGAGATTCAATTTCTGTGGAGTTTGAGTGTGGGCTTCGTGAAAATTTCTTGGATTATTATCTGCACAATAACGACAATTATGACGATTGACTGTGGAGTTTAATAAAAACGTCCACTCGTCTGAAAAGCAGATATTGAACAGATAGTTCCCCTTATCAGCTATTCGTGCAGTCATAACTTCACAAAACTCCAGCCGCCGATCAAAATCATCTTCATTCACTTGTTGTACAAGATAAATTTTATACGAGTGAAATTTATGATGCTTCAAGATTCGCTGAATAGTTCTTCTTTTGATGTTTGAAACAGTGGCCAATTTTCTCGTGCTCAAAGTTGGGTCTGCAGCAATTTGTCCTAAAACTTCAATCTCAGTAGTCTCATTTCTAACCGGAAATTCACGTTCAGGATCCCGTTTTTTGTTGGCTGCTGAACCACTTTGTCGAAACTTTGCAACTAACTCCAAAATGTATTTTCTGTTAACATGTCTGTTCGGATGTCATAATATCAAGTATCAAACCGACCGATAAACTGAAATAATAAACCGCATTTCTCAAGAAATGTTCTGATAGTCAATTTTTTGTTGACAAATCAACAAAACATTGACTTTCAGCACATTTCCTGTCGGAATGAGTGAAATGCGTTTTTGCTTCTTCAACTGTGAATCATTTTTAAACGAATTGATAAAACTTCCAAAAAAATTTGTGTGCTGAATTCAGAAAAGAAAGGGCTTTCAAACGATGTAACACTCGACCCATGTTCCCTATTTAAAATATAAGGGTTGTTACCACCACCATTAAGAGGTTGATGCGACAAAGTTTAGTTTTATGTCAAAACATGTCCCCCTCAATATTAAAATTGACGTGTTTCAGCGTTTCTTAAACAAAAATTCTCTGGACGCAAATCTGTCTGTTTGGTTTAAATGCGCCACCCTATATATATATATATATATATATATATATATATATATATATATATATATATATATATATATATATATATCTGTGTGTGTGTGTATGGATTAAATTTGGCGAATATACCTTCCTTTTGCAAGTGGCTGGGATAAGTTCGTTAGCCAGGAAAATTGGCCCAGGTTTTCCCGGAAAATTTTGTGTTTTCTTTCCAAAAAAATTATATCCCTGGAAATAACAAAGTAAGGGCAACCAAATTTGGTTTAAGTCATTATATGTAAATTACGTACCAAAATTGAGCTCTGTAAGTTAAAAGACAGAAGAGTTATAGGCATAAAAAAAATATTGAGTTTTCCTCAAAACGACATAGTCACAATTTAAAACGTCAAAATTGGCAACATTTAGGCAAATAACCTGAAACTAATGCAGGCTATGGAAAGAAAATGTATCAAGAAGAATGTTTTACCAACCCTGAAGTCTTAGCTTCAACCGTCATTGTCCTTCATTTAACTAAAATATTTCCAGAAAATTCATTTCAAATAGACCCCTTCTCTGATGCTTGGCAGTAGTTTTAGCTATAGAGTTTATCGTTTAATGGTACATAATTTTTGTCGAATTTTCGTAAAAAATCAATAAAGCTCAATATATCAGTTTTTATACAAAATACGAAAATAAACTGTATACATTAAATATAGGGTGTCTTGAGCTACATCTTAACAAATATTTCTACAATCACAGGTGGCTCATAAGTCGTTGGTGATAATTTTTTTTTTTTAGTGGAACACGTCTTATGTTATTGCATTTTTGTATTTTCCATCGAAATATAATGCAAGTTCGTAAGAAAAGAAATTCAGGACGCAGTGCGTTATGGTAGCGAATTTTCTTTAAATACTTCAAATTTGAATAGCTCAATTTGCTATTAACCTATAAGGTTGACTAAGAAACCAGTTTTTTCGGGAACACTTTAATTTTAATTCCGGAAATTTTTGTACATTTTCAAACAATAAAGTTATTTTGATGAAACACATTGTTTCTACTATATAGCTTATATTGATAACCAAATTTGATGCCTGCTTTCTTAAAAAAAAAACACATAATTGCTATTAAAACATTTTTATGAAAATGCACTACAATAACGCACATGCTGCGTCCATTCTTTTTTAATTTGTCTTCTTTATAAAAAAAACTCTGGACGCAACAAGTGCGTTATGGTAGCGAATTTTCATTTAAACAATCTACGCATCTTTTGTACATACATACAGTGTGACCCATAAAAGATCGTAACACCCTCTGCCTACTTGTACTTGACTTTTGAGAAACTTTAAATTTTGGTGGCATGAAAAGTTAGCCATGGTTACTATTTACACGTATTAACATTTGAAATACGTCAGTAGCGTACGTTTCTAGGTGGCTTCAAAAAGTCGATTCTTCAAGAACTTATAAGCGGATTTTTGATTTAATTTTCGGTTACAACATTCGAAAGAGCATCCCTTGCGCCTCCTAAGGATACATTTTAAGTCATATCACTTTACCGGTGTCTGAGATGCAAGTCGTCAAAAATTGTTTTCTGATTTTTGAACATCCCTGTATTACATGATAATTGACGTTTTATTGACATGAAATTTTGGGAGTGAGTGATCATCGATAGGGTGAGTCATTGCTCTTTATTTACATTTGATTAAGTGTCAGTAGCGTACGTTTTTAGAGGGCTTCAAAATATCGATTATTTGAAAAAAATTCTTCCTTTCATTTTTGACAAAATACAATATTTATTTTGGAATAAACAATAATAAACATAAATTTCTATGAAAATATGAAGGAGCCTCGTTGGGAACTTCTACCTAGCAACTCCTGTTATCATAGATGTAAGTCACATGCATTCAGTTTTTTCCGTTCCCAACATCCCTGTATACCTGTTATTTCACATTTCAGGTTTGGCAGGATTCGAATTTTGACGATTTTTGTAGTCACCTCTATAATTTTGAGGATTTTCTGATAACCCACCGAATACCTGCGTCTTTGCTTATGAACGCCAGACCATAAAATAATGCATTTTTCTGGTTTGTTTTGAAAGGTTATTCATTTTAGGGTTTGCAATTGCCATTTTTTCTATAAAATTATGAATATTTAGAGAACCGTATCTTTAGACATACAAAATGTTTCATAAAGGTACATTCAAATTTTATAAACTATCGATTGTAACGATAAAAAAGTGTTAACAGTGTTACAGAGTTGATCCAGGTGGTCTGAAGAACCACCACTGGATTCGGACGACCTCGAGCAACTTCAGTTCGGGGAGACCGCCAATTGAGGATTGCGGCTTTACAAGACAAAGTTTTTACAACACAGCTGCTTCAATGGCCCTCTCACTCCCTAGTCTTGTCATCAATCAAACATGTGTTGTATATGATTGGCAATCGACTGGGTAATTTACCCCAACCACCAAATAACCTAGTTGGCCTTCGTCATTGAATTTAAGAAGCCTGGGATGACATTGCCCAGGAGTCCATAAATCATTTAATTTCAAGCAATGCCAGATTAAATTCGCAAGAAATTGAAATGCTTATGCATTATGCACATTGTCAAATTTGTTGCCATCGTATTATTTATAATAAGCTAAAAATATATATTTCCTAATTCTTTTATATGAACCTTGCTCGGAATTATTAAACATTAAACACCATTCTACTGATTTGAATTAGATCGTATACGTATATGAGTAGTTAGTACCCCGAAGGACTTAAGCATTATTGATAAAAATAAGAAACAGTTGACATTGACAGATATAAAGTGAGGTTATTTTTTTGACGTGACTCATGACGTGTGGTCAAGTTGTCAAATGAATGAGTAATAATAAATTGAAATTGTACCGGCATTGGCCATTGGCCATCGGCATTGTTCTAAGTATTTAAGTTTTGTTGGTGAAACTAGGTTAAAACTTATTGTATTGTTAATACTACTGATAAAATTAGTTTTCATACTCAAGTTGCGATATACGACAATCGATATTGGCAAAATGGAAAAAGAAAATTATTTGATACTAGGAGGTAAGTTTTTTAGTATTTATGATTTACATATCGACTTCTTAGTTAATTTAATAAAATATTTCCCTTTTTAAGGATGTGGTTTTATTGGAAGAAATTTGGTTTCCTTTCTGGTATCAAGAGATATGGCTAAATATATTAGAATAGTAGATAAAGTTCCCCCACAAGTGGCCTGGTTAAACGAAGACCATCAAAAATGCTTTAATAATAAAATAGTGGATTATAAAAGTGCAAATTTAATTAATGCAGGTATTTATAATAACATTTTGGTACAGTCGACTTAACATCAACTTCATATTAACAAAATTGTAACAGAATATGGCCTAAAATCAGTTGTACATACCTTCATAAAGTTGAACAATGTGGCAAATTTCGTTTAGGTGAATTTGGAGATTACCTCTCGAACAGTTTCAGATAAAACGACTACTGATAGATAAAGTTTGATGTCTTACATGCACGCTGACTCTATTTTTACCTTTTGTTCTTCTTTATTTGCTGAGTTATTGGCATTTAAAGTTCCTTACACATTACACTGTCGTGTGGATTTTCCTTCCCCATCTCGCTTGCGTACAACCATCCTCATTGCATAAACCACGAGAAAAATTTCTTGTTCATACTCCCAAGGAAGTTATGGTACCTGGGGCGAATAGGGGTGCTGTGCGGGGTAGACAGGGTTTCAGGGGGATATGGCTTTAAGATGTGAAACAGTCAGCTTTCAAGCCCTTTTCTTCACATTTTCTGCTCATATTTCCTTTTTACTACCTACCCCGCCCAGCACCCCTATTCACTCCTTGTGTCGTAACTTCTTTGGGGGTGTGAACAAGAAATGTTTCTTGTGGTTTGTGCATCCAGGGGGGGGGGGGGGGTGTCCTACGCATGTTTCTGAAAAAAAATTGAAAAGCGTTTGGGAGGTAATTGCAAATTTATCTTCGTTTATAATAAGTTTTCAATGAGAACAGCACTTAAAATTTTCGATTTGTAATAAAAACGTAATTTTTGTGCCTGGGGTTATGGCTGTGTTTTGTTAACATATCTGTTGCAGTTAGGTGGTGGTGTCATATTCGAAGTTATTTTGTTATTTCTGGGGATTTGAACTCTATTCCAACATAGAGTTCATTGCTATTGGGAAATTTTCAGTTGTAACTAAGGCACAATGATTAATAACAGTGCAAACTTGACGAGCTTCTCACGATAATAAAAACTTGTTTGTGGGGAGTTTGCTCATAGGAAAAGTATACATTATGCTCACATGATCTTGATGTATGGCACAGTTGGTTTTTCCTTCCTTCAGCTTTTAATTAGGCAACTTGATCGCAGGACAGGCCAGGAAGGTAAGTTGGCAGGATTGTGTGTGGGGTCTTTTATTTCGTTAAAACGACAAAATCTCACGAGTCACAACCCAGTTCTTACTGTTTCGAGAGGCCCCTCAAACTTGCATTCTATCTCAGTTTGTTGCTTTCTTTTCTAAATATATGTAGGTCCTGTCAGGTCAGGTGGAGGTTTTCCTTCCCTTCCTTCATGCCTACAACCACCCACAGGGAATAAGCCACGGTAATCCTGTATTGTAGACACCTCACTTGTAAACAAACAATTCGGGTGGAATCAGAACGCTGAAGTGGACGCTGGATGATGTGCACTGTTGCCAGATGAGTATTACCAAAGGTCATTTTAAATATAGAAGGAAATCAAGGAGTGAACAAATGTTTTTATAATGTAAGTAAATTATAATATGGCGTCATCTACATAAATCGATATTTGACATATTTTGCGGAAAGCAGTAGGAAAACGGAAATGTAAAAAGTTAATTTTCAGCCATGATGGTCCAGGGGAAAAAACGTGGGCCTTTGGACCCAATGGTACTGGGGTCAATCCCAGATTTCCCCTCTCCTCCCTTTTCAAGTACATCAGTAACATCAACAGAGATTGTGCCATTCTGATTGAGCAAGGTAATCTGCACGTTCCACCCTTCCCAGGGGGCGTAAAGCCGTTGGTCCTGTGCCCATGCGATGTTGGGCACATTAAAGACCCAAATTTCCCGGACAGTGAGGTGAATGAATCACTTTAGTAAAGTCAATGAAGCAATTTCCGTTGCGAATTGCCTATGATAAATATTAAAAAAATATACTGAATACCGTTTGCTATTAGCATATACAGTTGTATTTATCATCAGCTATTCGCAACGGAAATTGCTTCATTCACTTTTCACACTCATTTAAGGTCGGAAACTAAAATAAAAACAAACAGTTCGAAGGGAAGCCCTTTTTGAGCCATTTTCTCAGGTATGTTTATCATCGACAGTTGTCAGTAGAAATTGCTTCATTACCATGAAACATTTCGGCTTAAAAAAATATACTGGATACCGTTTGCTTAGCATATACAGTTGTATTTATCATCGGCAATTCGCTACAGAATTTGTTTCATTGACTTTACTAAAGTTATTCATTAACCTCACTGTCCGGGAAATTTGGGTCTTTAACATGTGCCCAACGTCGCATTGGCACGGGACCGACGGCTTTACGCCCCCTGGGAAGGGCGGAACGTGCAGATTACCTTACTCAATCAGAATGGCACAACCTCTGTTGATGTTACTGATGTATTTAAAAATGGAGGAGACGGGGAATCTGGGATCGAACCTAGTACCCTTGGGTCCAGAGGCCAACGTTTTTTCCCCTGGACCACCAGGGCTGAAAATTTACTTTTTACATTTCCGTTTTCCTACTGCTTTCTGCAAAATATGTCAAATATCGATTTATGTAGATGACGCCATATTATAATTTATTTACATTATAAAAACTCTGGACGCAGCAAGTGCGTTATGGTAGTGATTTTCATAAAAATGCTTTTATTGCAAATATGTGTGTTTTCTTTTTAAGAAAGCAGGCATCAATTTTGGTTACCAGTATAACCTATATAGTAAAAGCAATGTGCCATGTTTCATAAAAATAACTTTATTGTGTGAAAATGTACCAAGATTTCCAAAAGTAGACTTCAAGTGTTCCCGGAAAAACTCGTTTCTTGGTCAACCTTATAGGTTAATAGCAAATTGGGCTATTTAAATATGAAGCATTTGATCAAAGTTCGCTACCATAACGCACTTGCTGCATCCAGAATTTCTTTTCTTACAAACATGCATTATATTTCGATGGAAAATGCAATAACATAAGGCGTGTTTGATTAAAAAAAAAAGAAAATTTGTATCACCAATGACTTATGGGCCATCCTGTGATTGTAGAAATATTTTTTTAAGATGTAGCTCAAGACACCCTATAATTAATATATACAAATTTTTTTCAAATCTTGTATAATAACGGATATATTGCGCTTTATTGATTTTTTACGAAAATTCGACAAAAATTATATACCATTAAACGATAAACTCTATAGCTAAGGCTACTGCCAAGCATCAGGGAAAGCGTCTATTTGAAATGAATTTTCTGGAAACATTTTAGTAAAATGAAGGACAATGACGGTTGAAACTAAGACTTCAGTGTTTGTAAAACATCCTTCTTGAGACATTTGATTTCCATAGCCCGTATTAGTTTCAAGTTATTTGCCTAAATGTTGCCGATTTTGACGTTTTAAGTCGCAACTTTGACGTTTTGAGGAAAACCCCAATTTATTTTTCTTTAAATGCCTATAACTTTTTTGTCTTTTGACATACAGAGCTAAATTTTGGTAGGTAACTTACATATAAGGACATAAACCCGCGTACCAAATTTGGTTGCCCTTAATTCGGGAGATATAAATTTTTTTCGAAAGAAAACACAAAATTTTCCGGGAAAACCTGGGCAGATTTTCCTGGCTAACGAACTTATCCAAGCCATTTGCAAAAGGAATTTATTCACCAAATTTAATCAAAATCGGCCCATTATTTTTTGAGTTATCGGTGTGATACATATATATATATATATATATATATATATATATATATATATATATATATATATATATATATATATATATATATATATATATATATATATATATATAAACATATAAAAATTCAAACTGACCCCGGATATGTGTTCTGGGGGGCCTAATTAGCGCTCATTTGAAGAAATTTTTTCAAAATTCAAAAGTCGAGATCTCCTCATTAGTGAATTTTTTTAAGAAAATTCACTAAAAACATTTATTCACTCCTTGATTTCCTTCTATATTTAAAATGACCCTTGTCATCTGGCAACAGTGCACATCGTCCAGCATCCACTTCTGCGCTCCGATTCCACCCGAATTCTTTGTTTACTAATGAGGTGTCTACAAGACAGGATTACCTAAGCCACATAAAAACTTTCTTGGGAACGACCCCCTTGCTACTTAAATGTCGCAATGCTGCTGAATATTGACTGTTTGAAACGTACAAATCTTGTTTCATTCCTCAATTCATTTTATAAATGGATTTCGTGCAAGTTTTTCTTCTTATTATTGCTCTACTTTACCTATGATTTCCTGTTGTATGTGCCGTTTTATAAATTTCTGATTGATGCTAAGTCGACCATTGCCTAACATTTTATTATTATTAATTTTAATCTTGGCAATGCCCTTTCATGGTTTTATTAGAATATACTCCTTAAATTTTAAAAATCATGGCACTTTGTAGGCTCAGTGGTCCAGTGGTAAGAATGTGTGCCTCTGAACCGAACGGTACTGGGTTCGATTCCCAGGATTACCGTTTCGTTTTTTTAGCACATTATATGACATTAACACCAGCCGAGGTTGTGGCGGCGAGCTTTAAGAAGGCAGGTTCCAATAAGAGACCTCCCTGGGGTGCTGCTTACACACAAACCTGCCAACTGACCTTCCTAATCTGTCCTGACATCAGTTTACCTAATTAAAAGCTAAAAGAAGGAAAAAGAGAGGGCTTATGTAGTTGTTAAAGAAACCAATGAGCTAATTCACGACACATTGCAACAAAGGAGTTCAAAAAAGTAACATTTGAGAGACAGAGCTTTGGTCCAGTAGAAACACTTAATAAATAAGGGTTGCGCTCTTGTATATGTATACATCTTGTGTAATATAATCTGCTGAATTTATTTTTGTTTTTAAAATTGAGGAAAGAATAAAAAGGGTTATGTGCGGAAAATGTGAAAAAAACCACTTAGTCAGACCTCAAAAAGCTGTCTTTTTCACATTCTGCAGCCATAGCTCCTTTAAACCCTGTCTACCCTGCCGAGCACCCCTATTCTACCTACCACCCGTAACTGTCTTGGGAATGCTCCAAAGAAATTTTTCTTGTAGTTTATGCATTGAGGGTTGTACTGGCAACTAAATTTGATGCCTGTATTTATTACAAAAAGACATATTAGCTATGAAAAATATTTTTATGAAAATTCACTACTATAACACACTTGTGGCATCCAAATTTTTTTATTCACTGTAGGAATTCCAAAAAGAAAATCTTTAAATTTACTGACAAATTGCATATTTTGTGTCTTCGTCAAGAACAATCTTTTTTCTGCTCCTCATTTCTTGTTCATTTCTCACATTTTCCGTGTTTTTGTTATTTTTACATGATAAGCAGTAACAACTGAAAACTGAAAGTTTCGTCAAGGCACTACAAGTTTATCACATTTTTCTTCGTTATGATTAAATTGTGGTCGAGAAGTAATTCATACAACATTTTTAATCATTGTGCGTTCCAGATGACTTAAAACCGAGGGCCTGTGCTTTTTTTGTCATCGTTCTTCACTCACCATGACAGCTTCCTACTACAGGATCCATAATCACATTTGAAACTTCTTAAATATATCAATGTTAATAAAACAAAACTGAAGAACCTCGGTGGTTCAGGGGTAAGAACGTGTGACTCTGAACCGAAGGGTACTAGGTTCGAGCCTAGGGTAATCCTTTCACTTTTTCAGTACAAATTATAAAATTAACATCAACAGAGGTTCTGGCATTGTATTTGAGCAAGTTGAATGTCTGCACGTTCCGCCCTTCGGAGGGGGCGTAAAGCCGTCAGTTCCGTGTCCATGCGATGTTGGACACGTTAAAGATCCCTACCCTCCTTACAGAAAGGCAGGGGTTCGGCAAAATTTCCAGGATAATGAGGTGAAACTGCTCCCTGGCGTCGGTGATTGGCCATAGTCGCGGAAATAGGCCGACGTTAAAGAAACCAAACACACACACACAAAACAAAACTGCCTATGTATGTATCAACAAGTGGAGGCCTATAGTCTTGAGGCTATAAGGAGGGATCCACTTCAATCGAAGAGAACAAGGTACCTGCGTTCGGCAATGTTCACACTCGTCTACAGGGTCACCCTGCACATGTTGAGCACGTTGTTTTGATTTATGACTATGTGATCTCCCATTTCAAAGGCTGCAATAGTAAAATTCTATCATCTACATACAAACACATTGATATTTGTATTAGCTACATGGTAATAGTGTACTGACATTATTATCTATCATTTTGGACACCAACTACAGCAAGTTTATATTTCCACTTATTTATTGAAATTAGGACATTACATATTACTGATTGATAAAGTTATTAGTTCAGTTTTCTCATAATTTAAGAGGAACGACAATTGTTCATTTGACCGAATTTAATTCAAGTGACAATCTACTTACTGATCGCCTACCTGCTGATTAGCTCAACAATGTGGTTGGAAGAAGTTCATGCTTCTTATATTTAGCACCTCATTAATTCCCAAGTGAGCTGCCAACACATATTCCTTCTGAATGGGGAGAAACACCCCCAATGATATCGCCCCCCCTATATCGTATATTGACCACTTAATTGATTCAGGTGAGCGATAATCACCATGGGGCCTCTTTAAGTTAAGATATATCACAGGCAAAGGTCGCTGCGAATGATATACAAGGAGGGGCACACCCAGTATTGAAATCCACATGGAGACCATCTGTGTAGCCGTTTTTAAACGTGATATACAGAGATAACGAAACCTAAGAAATAGATAACCTGGACAAAAGCACAATGGCATTTTCTTTCTAAGGGTTTCCATTCATCAAGTGGCCAAGATCGGTTCCTGGTGTCAAAGGAAAAAACAACTATGATTCTTGCGAACTTTGCAATATGGCCAACTATTAAATACGAATGCCCTAGTAAAGTTGATATTTTGCTTAGCTTCGGACATAAAGTAAATTATGCTATAGGTCATTGACCATGCTACCTAGCATCGAAAAGTAACTACTTTTTATAGAGAGATGTTGCGGGTATGCACTTTTGTAGTACAAATGAACTTAACCAATACTTGTAATAAGATACAATAACAGCGGTACATACTGAAAATAAAATGACTTCTTCTTTGGTTGTAGCTGAAAGAGTTATTTAAATCAAGTACTAAAATCATTTGAAGACTTTGCGAACATTGTATATCAAATCAATTTGCGTTAAATATTAGTTTCATTTATGAATTACATAATCATGTTAATTTTCTACTTACAGACTCTTGTAAGGCTGCATTCGAACCACCAGAAGGTGTTTCTTGGAATATTGTGATAAATTGTGCAGGTGAGACGAAATCTGGACAAACAGACCCTGTTTACAAAGAAGGCATACTAGCACTAAGTATCAATTGTGCAAAGGAAGCTCTTTATCATCATGTGAAGAGATATATTGAACTGTCTTCTGGAAGCATGTACTCTGATGAAAAAACACCTCATAAGGAAGATGGACCAATCAAACCATGGACATTTGTTGCAAGATGGAAGCTGCAGGTTTGTTACATTTAAATAAACTTGCGAATGTTTCAGACGTTCGATGCTAATTTGTATGTATAATCAGATATTAGTGAGAATTTGTAATTCCCTTCTTATTCATTTTCTGATTGAGCGCACATTTTCATTTTGAATGTTAACGGATGTCAAAATTTAGTGTAGTTAAATTTAAAATTATCTTAGTTTTAAGACATAAAGTCTGATACCAGTATTTAAGTATCAAACGATAAACTTTACCAAATTTTTATTATTATACTACCAATTAGGACGGTTTTCCATAAAAAATAAATGCTTGTTTGTATTAATTTATTTTTGATGTCTAAAAAAATTACATGCCAGGCTTTAGGGGAACTATATTTTATTTCGAATACACAAATAATAGAGATCACAATAGATAATGTAATATACATATATAGGGGGTTTCAACTGGATTAAAAATGACTGGGATAGAAGTTTCTGTATATTTTGAAAACTATTTAATGATACCTAGAGATTTGTCATCTGTCACATTTTTCGAGTTATGACTTCATTATTTTAGTGAATTTTTATTTAAAAAAATTCACTAATAGAGAGGTATCGATGGTGAGACTTTGCAAATTTATTTTCAACTGAGCGCGAATATAGGCCTCTAGAACCCATATCCGGGGTCAGTTTCGATTTTTATATGTTTATATATATATATATATATATATATATATATATATATATATATATATATATATATATATATATATATATATATATATATATCCAACCGCTAACTCAAAAAATACCTAACCGATTTTGATAAAACTCGGCAAGTGCCTTTCTTTTATTAATAGCTTGGATGAATTCGTTAGCCAGGAAAATCGGACAAGGTTTTCCGGGAAAATTTTGAGTTTCCTTTTGAAAAAAATTTTTTTCTCTGAAAATTACAAAGATATTACGATGAAATTTGGTGGACATGTTGCTTTGGGAAAGACCTAACTATGTACCAAAATTCAGCTTTTTAGGTTTACAGAAAATTGAGCTATTCAAATTTGAAACATTTATTTTTAATATCACCGCGTTTCATTGACAATGGCAAAAACTGTCTTATAGGTATATGAGATCTAGTATGCCTGAGCTGTTACCCAGCAACGGAACATTTGATATTATTGCCCAGGTCAGTTACACGCTGGAGCTGACGTTTATCGTATTGTATTAGATTGTTTATATGTTTTCATTTTCAGTTGACAAATTATTTGTGTTATTAGGGAATTTTAATACACAAGTGCAAATTATTCCTTTATGATTTTATTAATGTTAGTGGGTGGACTAAATAGTGTTTGTTATCTTTTGTCAACACATATATCGAAGTTTTACAAAAAGGGCTGATATGCAACAGGTTAGTTATTTTCTCTCTGATGCTTTGGTGGTAGTTTTAGCTAAGTTTATGGTTTAACGGTCCATAATTTTTAGCTAATTTTCGTACAAAACATTTGTCATGAGGAGACCGCGACTTTAGAATTTAAAAAAGATTTCTTCAAATGGACGCAAACTAGAATCCATATCCGGGTTTACGTTCAGTTTTTATCTGTTTACATATATACAGGGTGACGTATTTCTACGGTAAAGCTCAATATAATTATTATATTACAAGAGACGAGAAAAAATTGTAAAAGTTAATTATAGGGTGGCTTGAGCTGCATCTTATAAAATTATTTTGACAATCACAGGCTGACCCATAAGTCGTTGGTGATCCCTACTTTTTTTTCGAATACCCTTATTTTATTGCATTTTTTATCTAAATATGTTTGTAGGAAAAAAAATCGAGATGCAGTAAGTGCGTTTTGGTAGCAAATTTACATTAAATGCTTTAAATTTCAATAACTCAATTTGCTATTAACCTACGGTTTGTTGGCTAGGAAACCGACATTTAAAGTTTATTGTCGAAAATTTTTTGTACATTTTCAAACAATAAGTTATTTTGATAAAATATGGCACATTGTTTCTACTATCTAGGTTAAACCGGTAACCAAATTGATGACTGCTTGCATTAAAAAGAAATATTTGCTATTCAAAGCATTTTTATAAAAAATTCACTGCCATAACGCACTTGCTGCGTCCAGACTTTTGAAATTATACAGCCCGTATTTAATGTTTTTCTCGAATACATAATTTTATTGCCAATTCATCAAAGTAGTGTTTGATGGATCTTTGACTTGCTCATTTTGTCACAAAATTGTGAAAACAGAAGGTAAAATTTCTTTACATCATATCATAGCGTGCCAATTCCAATTATGTGACTTTATGACACTTTGACAGTAATTTGACAATAATTAATTTCGGGTTGCTCTAGCTATTACCAACTTACAATGACTGAACTGACTAACCATAAAAGAATGACAACCATAAAAGAATGGCACTTCTGATGATTGTTGGTTTTGGCAATGGGAATTTAATTAAACATTCCATGACCAGATACGTCCACTTTACAAATTTACAGTAACAAGAACTTTCCACAAATGTAATGAAACGGTAAGTGTAAGAAACATATCAGGATGTGGAAGAAAAAGAACAGCTACAAATGAGGATAACACACTTAATAGTATCCTACAAACTAAAAATGTATTTTATAATTACTGATCAAATAGCATATGATTTTACTGTCAGCATTTCATTGTTACATATACTGCCATACTAAGACAAAAGGTCCTATCTTCAAATTTTACGTTTTTCACTTTTTGGCACTTGTGTATGCATATACATGTTTTCTATCTATGTGCTAAGTTTGGATGTCCTATTTACATTTTAACAGTGAAAAATAAAGTTAAAATTATTGTCCTATGTGTAAAAATACCTATGATTACTAGAAAAAAATGTCAAATCTATCATATACTAAGGCAATTTGTCCCCAGTGCAATATTTTTCGCAGTTAAGACTAAGGAACTTACTTCTTCTGTAAACATTAATATATGACAGACTGATTTACTGCCTGGAAATGTCCTAACTGCAGTAATTAGGACAATTTGTCTAAGTAATTTACATCATCGCGCATGTGTAACACTAAGAAGCAAGCCGTCAATTTCTATCATTTCGTTAAAATATGAGAAAAAAATCCATTTTAAACAAAGATTGCATGGTGTAAATAATCAATACGTTATAAAATAATATACTAGGGTATATACCTGTTAGTAGATAGATTTCTTATATTGTCAATAGCTGAGCGGTGAAAGGAGCAGGTTAGATTTCGCAATGGACTCCTATAGCACACCTTCTAATCCCAGTTTGTGGCTTCACTTTTTTTTTTTAATTTTAATCTTTTATTTCATTTTACCGTTATCTGATCAGATTGTGTAATTCCGATGAATTTTTTAGCGAGTTTTTGTATGACAAATTCAATTAGGACGAGATGAAAACTTTTAAGACTTAATTCAATTTGAATAGCACGCATCTGGTTGTTTGTTATTGCCCTAACTTAGTGAAACCGTTCCATACTTAATACAGCCATAGAATTTCCAGTGGCTTCACAAGGGCTTGTTCTTTTCTGCAACCGATTTCAATTTTTACTGGACACAGCCAGTACGTTATTGTAGCGAATTATCATTAAAGTTTCAATTTCGATAGCTCAATTTGCTATTAACCTGACGTTCATTGGCCAGGAAGCAGTCTTTCGGGAACATTTTAAGTTCATTTTCGGAAAATTTTTATAAATTTTCAAACAATAACTAATTGTGATGAAATATGGTACATTGTTTCTACTATATAGGTTATACTGGTAACCAAATTTCATGCCTGCTTTCTCTAAAAAAACAGATATTTGTTATTAAAAACATTTTTATGAAAAATCACTACCATAATGCACTTGCTGCGTCCAGACTATTTATGTTGTTAATTCTGTAGAACTTGCATTGGAAAACCTGTATATCAAATACCTTGCACCAGGCTACACATTTATGTTGGCTAATTCATTCCACCACCAGGTGGACTTATCTTTGATAAAAGAAACCTAAAGTTTATAACTGCTGATTTTGCTTCTGTCGTTCAGGAAGCAAATTCTGCAAAGGTAAATGGGATTAAAATGGACATAAGCCATTTTTTTAACTGGATCGACTACACTTCCAAGTATAAACTACAAAAGTTTACACGAGGTGTTTATCTAAAACACATTGTTGCACTTTCTTTTAAAAGAGGCGACATGCGTTTTTTATTTAAAAAGGCTTTTGAGGGTGTAGAAGATATTTTCAATAAAAAATATTTTAAATTTGCCTTGCACAACCCCTCACCACATGTCGAGGAAGAAAGAAAAACAAATTTGATTTCCAAGTTAACTAACCATATCATCCCTGCTTAGACTTGAATTTTGGGTTAATTACCCTGTTTAATTCTAATAATAATGTTGATGCAGATATTGATTAGCATGTGCCATGTTGATTATATTCTATGTTCTTCTATGTACCTTACAATGTGACATAGTTCAAAATAGTTACTTTTTTGTAAGAAAAAAACAAATAGTTTTTTAACTAGGGCATTTTCACTTAGCAAACATGGCTCCTTATAGCTAGTGAAATTGTCCTATTTACATAATTAACAAAAATCTAGTAAGCTAAAAAAATAAAAGTTTACTTTAGGCAAGCAAAGGAATTACACGTTTTTACTGTAACTTATAACGAAGTGATTGCCATTATATCTTAATTCTGTAAGTTAGGAGAGCAATTATTACTAGATGCTAAATATCTCAAAACTCTGATTTTGCAGATGGGACCATTTGTCTTAGCAGGGAAGTATAGGTGTATGTGTTTTAGGTGGAAGAAGAATTAAAGGAAATGCCTGATTTGCAATATGTTGTATTAAGACTTCCAATTGTTTATGGACTTGGAGACAAACTTGGATTGACACCTAGAATATTGTTGGCTGCAGTTTACAAACATCTGGGACAACCCATGAAACTGTTATGGAATGCTGATATGAAAATAAATACACTGCATGTTCTGGATGTATGCCGGGCAATATCCTTTGTTAGTAGTAAAAGTGAATGCATTCATCAGGTAACAACATATAACTACTACTTCTTCTACCAGTCACACTATTCCTATAAAGGGGTAGGCCCACCAAAAAGCCTATACTGTTTATTAAAAATGTTTCTCCATGCACTCTGCCCAGACATGCTATTTTGCTTCTTTTACGTTCATACATTTAATACTGTGATGCTTAAAAAGACCTGATTGATGGCTTATTCACGTTTATCTTTGCATACACACTTTTCGATCATGTAACCTTTGTAACGTTACGTTACTAAATAATGAGGTAGGTCCATGTTATTCAACAATAGCGTTGGCGTCAACTTCATATGGAGAGTATTTATATTATGTGATTAACGGTCAGGAAAATATTTTTTCGGCAACCGTCCGGGAAGTACCCACTTCCCGAACGCTTTTTCTTTGAGAAAGTAGCATTTCTCCAGCCTAGTCCGGGAAGTATGTACTTCCCGGACTAGGCCGGGAAGAATCACATCGTTGTTGTCATTGTAAATATGAAAATCTTGGTCGGTATGATTTTGATAAAAACAGTTGAACATTACCATAGCAACGAAATAACGACAGCTATCTGAAATGAAATTAGTTGACATTTTAATTTTCGAAAGTTTGCATGGTTTTTGGTCGCAATTGTCTCAATAAACTATGGAAAGCAACAGCGATAGTGAGTTTGAAAATGTGCCTTACGAAATTTCCAATGCAGCAGCTGCTGCTACAGCACAATTATTGCCTGAAAAATCAAAGTCCAGGTATGAAAACGTTTATGATTTGTTAACGAGATGGATGGATCTGAAGAAATGCAAAACTATTACAGAGGATGTAATTTTAGCTTACTTGGCGCAAAAATCCGAAACTGTCAAATCCTCTACCCTGTGGAGCATGTACTCTATGTTGAAAAGTACCATTTTAGTGAAGAAAAATGTAAACATAGCCACTTTTCCAAAGGTAATCGCATTTCTTAAAAGGAAGAATGTTGGTTATAAAGCAAAGAATTCAGAAGTCTTCAGCAGCGAGCAAATCAACAAATTCATTAGAGAAGCAGATAATGAAACATATCTAATGCTAAAGGTAATTTTAACAAAATATTATGATTGTAGGATATAAAAGTATCAACTTAATTCGGTTCATTTTCAGGTAGCAACAATTATTGGATTAGCCGGTGCGTGTAGACGGGAAGAACTAACAAAAATGTCAATTGATCTAATAAACGACAAAGACGACATGTTGCTTGTGAAAATACCAGATTCTAAAACACATATTGAGAACTTTTGTGGTAATTGGGCAAGAAAACCTGCTGTTGTATAGGCAAAATTTATCTTTACGGCCATCCCATACTCCACATAACAGATTATTCGTGAATTACAAAAAAAGGAAAATGTTCGAGTCAGCCCGTTGGTATCCACAGTTTTGGGAATCTCGGATTAAGAATTGCAGAATTTTTAAATTTACCCAATCCTAAAAATTACACAGGCCATAGCATGCGTCGAACTTCAGCGACAATATTTGCTGATAATGGTGGAAACATCACAAATTTGAAGAGACACGGTGGCTGGAAGTCTACCAATGTCGCTGAAGGCTATATAGACAATTCACTAACAAACAAAATTAAAATTGCCAATACCATTCAAAAATTATTAAATGAAAACAATCAATATGAAACGGAAACTTTACCTTCTTGTTCTGACTACAAAAGGCATTTAAATATACCAAGCATTTCAAACAAATTAAATCCTTTCACTATTAGCAATTACTCGAATTTTAATATAAATATTAATGTAAATAAGAATTAGAATGTTTGTTAGTACCTATCTTCGGTTCGAATTTCAATATTTAATACAAATAAGAATTAAAATGTTCGAAATTTTGTTCTACAAAGAAATATAATAAAGAAATGTCTCATTGATTTGTTATTCCACACGGTTGCCGAAAAAATAGTGTACGCAACACGTCCGAAAATAGTTTTTTTGGACTCGCAGACTTCCAGGACTCGCCTACGGCTCGTCTTAGAATTTTGTCGACTCGTCCAAAAAAAAAAAACAGTATTTTCCGGACTTGTAACGTAAATTACTATTGTCAAAAAAAAACTTGAAACATGTCAAGTTTGCTTGTGAGGGGGACAACTTTTGCCGCAAAAAGTATAGCCCAAACTTTACCCTCCTTAGCGGGGGTATCATCCCTCACATTTTGTCAAATGGGAATAGGGGTGATGTGATAGCTTGTTGAAAAGAGCTTTTGATTCAATATACATTGCTTTTCTATTTTTGAAATTTGGTGTATTTGTTTAGTCGATATGCATTTTTGAAATATCACTAATGTGTTTCCCGAGACATTCTTAATGCTTGAGTTGGGTCTCACCAACTTCCATTACAAGATAAAAATGTTGTTGAAGGTTTTTGTATGCAATAAAAAGTCATTTAGCTTAAGATGCTCCAACAAAACCTCAGCAAAATATGTCTTGTGATAACGTATTCTTGATAGCAAAATTTTCTGCCTACATGTGAATTGAACTAACTTGATCGATGAAAAATTCAGTTGTAAATATTGCTTCGCATTGTTGAGTGGATTTTTATAATCACTTATTATGGTGTATTTAATTGCAGAAAGAGTTGAAATTGTGGGCATTTTTTATTGTGTCATATTAAAGTAAAATTTATTTTTGTCAGAAAAATGTCTGAAAAAAAATATTACTTTAACTTTTATTTTATTTTTATCAATAGGCATATGTATTTTTATTTGCCGTTTTTAGAATAGACCTGTTTGATCTTGAATATTAGTTTAATTTGTATATGTATTATCATTTTTTTAGTTTGCAGGTGTTTTTCAAAGAACCCTTAATAACCTTCTTAGATATAGTACTTGAAAAAATAAATTAATTTAATATACATAGGTATGTTAATAAAGATGTTGGTGTTCCCCTGTTTTTCTACCACTACCAAATGTGTTCTGCTGCCGTAAAAAGGTTGAAAACCACTGATATATTCAGACCCAATGATGGCAAAAAGGGCCCATGTGGCCTACTTGCTTGGCGTTAGCCTCCCCACCACTGCTACTACTATTAGTCAGACCCACATTCAGCACCACCCATAACTCTAGTATAGAATAGAATAAAATAGAATAGAATAAGTTTGTTAGCCACAAGATCACACAAAAATGAAATTGGCCAGTCAAGATAAAAAATTATAAGTACATAAAGCACATGTAAATGCAAAACTAAGAATTAACAAAAATACATTCACATCTAAAACATACAATATCTGCCTATCACTAAAACAGTGGATCACCTGGCCATCGAGAATCTCAACTGCGGCACTACATTAAAATATTCATTTGTTCTGATAAAAAGACTATTGGCCTCTGCTGAATCCCCCCAAAAAACTATACCATATGACAGTCTAGAATATACATAGGCATAATATGCCTTCATACATGCTTCCTCACTTGCAGAGTAACTCAGCACTCTCAATGCATATATAAAGCGTGAAAGTCCAGCACACAAATAATCCACATGACATCTCCACTTCATTCCGGCATCTATTATGAGTCCAAGAAACTTTGCTGATCCGACTGAAGTTAGTTTTATGTTATCTCGTTTGATCGTAACAGCTGATTCGTCAGGTAATGCCCTAAATCTAATTATATTTGTTTTTTCGACGTTAACTCTCAGAGCATTATTTTCGAACCATTCTTGCATATCTCCTATAGAGTGCGTGGTGTCCTCCCCTAATTGACACAAATCAGGGCTTCTAACAACAAGAGAAGTGTCATCCGCAAATAGTACAACCTTGTCACTCACTACCTTTGGCAGATCATTAATATAAAGCAAAAAAGGAGCGGTCCGAGTACTGAACCCTGAGGTACTCCCCTCCTTACAGCGCCATCGTCAGGGTATATCATCTTCCCAGTTGCATCATCTCTTGCTATAGTATACTGGATCCTGTCTGTCAGATATGAAGTAATCAGGTCTAATGATTTCCCCCTTATACCATAACGTTCTAACTTTCTCAATAATATTGTGTAATCCAGGCTGTCAAAAGCCTTTGATAAGTCCATCATCAAAACAGCCACCTCCTCACCACAATTCTGTCCTTCCAGAACATCCACAAACATCTGAAAAATGGCTATACTCGTAGACCTACCCTCTATATATCCATTCTGCTTAAGAGACACTATATTCTGTTTCTGAATAAATGACTTAAGCCTTTTTGTAATTAGCTTTTCATATATCTTTACAATGTTGGATTCTAAGGCAAGGGGTCTGTAACTGCTCAAAAGTTTTCTATTACCCTTTTTGTATGACAGAATAAGCAGTACAATCTTCAACAAGTCAGGATAAATTCCTGTCTCAAAAGAGATATTTATTGCCTCAGATATGGGCAAAGCAAAAACATGAGCATTATTCTTCAAAAAAGCCACTGAGATTTGATCATAACCTACAGCCTTGGTATTTTTCAGAGAGAGAATCGTATTATAAACCCCAACAGGGTCAGTTGATTCCATATATAAAGTGTGACAGTTCACGTCAATATTTTCTAGATTTCTCTCGGCACAAGAATCATTCACCGTATAATCACAACACATGTCAATAAAATATCTGTTAACTTCATTTAATTTATCCTTCAACTCTTCTTTATCATCCAGCAAGTCCTTGATATCCAGATGCCTGCTGGCTTTGCCACCAGTGACAGATTTTACAACATCCCAAGTAGCTGATACAGTGTTCCTTGCATCCTGTATATACTTGTCATTTGCCCTCTTCTTTGCCTCCCTAATATCATGTTTCAGTTGTCTTCTATACTGATTATATATGGGCCTCTCACTTTCACTGTGACAATTAGTTGGTACAATAAAAAAAAAGAGTGAAATACCATCGGAATTCTTACCGAGCAAAAGTGAACAAGAAAGAAGTTCCCTTTTTGGATTTCAGAAGGACTGCACGTTGGTATTGTACTGCTCAAAGAAAAATAAACCAGTTTTACTTGTATCAAATATGCATCACGACGATGCTGCTGATCCTGAAAGTGGGGAAATGAGAAAACCAGATATCTTGACTTTTTACAACCGAACAAATAGGAGTAGATTTGGTGGATCAACTTTCTCAAAATTATAATGTTGTCAGAAACACAAAACGCTGGCCTATGGTAATTTTTTATGATTTATTGAATATATCTGCCATAAATGCATTTTGTGTGTTCAAAGCAAATAATTCAGCAAATAAAACTCAAAGAAGAAGATTCATTGAAGCGTTTGCGTGGGAATTGATAAAACCACAAATTGAAGCTAGATCGACAATGACAAAGCTACCTGTTGAACTAAGAAGACGTGCACACACCCTTTTGGGCCTTGGAGAAAATTTGCCGCCCCCTCCTCAACCCAGACGGGAGAATTATGTGGGACGTTGTTACATATGACCTAGGAACCGTAACAAGTCTTCCAGACGGGATTGTTGCCACTGCTGTGGGTTTGCTTGCAAAGACCACATGAAAGATATTTGTTCCTCGTGTTTTACTGACTAAAAAATAAGGGTAATATATTATAGCCTTTGACTATGTTGTTAAGTTTTAGAAGTTGTGTTAATTTAAATTTAGTGTTCAAACCTTCTTTGATATCTTAGCATAGCATAATTTTTTCTTCTTTATATTAAATAATTAAATAAATTAAATAATTAAACCGGTCTACCATCGTAGACTACGCGCCTAAACGCGCCGGTAAATAAGACGCGCCTAATGAAGCGTTAATCTCTTTGACCACTGTAGTCTTGTGCTATAGGCCACACACCTTACATGATGCGCATATTTCGTCGTTAAGGGACCTAATATACAATCAATGAGACAATACACATGACTAGACCTCTTATAGCAACCTTACACCTCTTAAGTGACGCCTGGCAAACAAGAAATAACCAAATTGACAAACTATTAAGTCGAAC
This sequence comes from Tillus elongatus, assembly GCA_964006375.1. Classification (NCBI taxonomy): domain Eukaryota; kingdom Metazoa; phylum Arthropoda; class Insecta; order Coleoptera; family Cleridae; genus Tillus; species Tillus elongatus. The sequence continues at coordinate 103,047,815 of OZ023262.1, read as the reverse complement.
AACCTACAGCACAAGACACTCTTGGCAACAACGCTGAAGCAACTCATAATCCCCGGCGCACGACGAAACAGATAGCGCCGCCTACCGATGGGCAAATCAAGCGAGACTAAGTCTGTGAACCGATTCATCTACAGGTGTACAGAAAATATGCAACATGTAAAGCCTGCTCCAAAAATAAATATAATTATTGCCTGTTCAAAAACAGATAATCTGTGACGTGTAAAAGAAAGATGTTCTTACACTGAATTTGCTCTATGGTGATTTTTACACCTAACAATTAGTGACTATAATTCTCATTCAAATATTCACAACTATCCTACAAGAGGTGGAGACAATTGGTGCCTGAATATCAGAGGGCAAGATAAAGTACAAATTAGCATGGGGTACTATTTTTTATCTGCTGAGATAAAATAACCACCAATAAATATATTTAATTGCAGGATCAAATATAATTAATTTTTGACCGCTGATTTATCAGCTATATGATATATTTGTTTCCTTAAGATTGAGGTCAGCTCATGATTTTATATTTAGTTTCTATTTTTTTAAATTTATGTCTAAAAATAAATACACTGATGTTACCATTTGATGTGTAAAGTGTTAATTTTTTGTCTGCGAGTGTTTTGTTATTCTTATGTTTATATTTTACCTGTGCAAACAGAATTGTGTAAGGCATCAATAAGTGTATTAAATAAATTAGCTTATCTTATAATTTATACATTATATATCTTTTTAGATATACAATGTCGTTGATGATGCAAATTCTACTCAAGGATCAATATCAAACATATTGGAGAATATGTTCAACATAAATATAGAATATTATGGCAACATTGTGTCTTCTGCTGTCGATTTGGAAGAGGTAGCTGATGAAGCTAATGATATTCACTTAGGACCTTGGGCGGACGTTTGTCGTAAAGACAATATCCAGAACACCCCACTTTCACCTCACATGGACAATGAACATTTGTTACGTAAGCAGTTACATTTGAACGGATCTAAACTAAAGAAATTAGGCTTTTCTTTTGATGTTCCCCAACCAACTTACGAGAAGTTGATAGAAATTGTTAATGATTATCTTAAAATGAAAGTTTATCCTTGTTCACTTGCTCCTTAACAATGGTTATTCGTTATAAGAAACATGTTACTTAATTATCGTACTTGCAATACTTTTAAAGTTGCTTTTATTGATCGTACTCTATTGAATAGTTTATAATGTGATAAGATATATAAGTCAAACATTCCCATACTATCTATTGTGATTTTTATTTAGACTAGCCTAACTCAATCTTATGAACTGAAATTTGAAATTGCTCAATTTATTTATATTTAATCGAACTACTATTGAATTATTAAATATTTTGGTATTGTTATAAACAAATGTATTGTTGTTATACTATTAAAGTATATTGCTTCAAATTTGTAATTTTATTAAATATTAAAAGTTTGTTTGGTGCATTTTGACAATCATAAAAAGTATACCTACCTACTGATTTTGCTCTATATGTATATGCACATACTTGACAAAACAGACTTTCTTCAAAAGATGGACAATTATTTACTAGGCAGTACAGCTATAAAGAATTTCTAAAAATCCTTCAACTTACCGTGAGAAGAAAACGAAAACTATCAATAACAACTCCCAGCCTAGTCCTGACAACAAATAAGAACCAGTTCCCTGCGAAAAATCATCTCACATTGCTAGAAAATACAGTATTCTGAAAATCCTGATCTTCCTCTTGCCCCATCATGAGTGCCCAGCGTTCATCCACACAAAAACTTACAAAACATCTAGCCAAAAGTTTTCAGTGATAAGTAGAAAAAGCCTCATCCTATGTCAAAAACTCCACCCATTTTACCTTTTTTTTTTTTTATACAACACCATTTCTCAAAATGACATAATTGTTAGCTTCGATATTGTGTCCTTATTCTCTTATTCACTAATATACCTCATATAACAGAACACAGGTTGTAGAAAGGGTGTAAGATCGAGTGTAATGAACATTGATTTGGGGCTACCGCAGGGTTCAGTATTAGGACCGCTTCTGTTCATCTTGTATACTAATGATTTGGTAGACAATGTTCTTTGTACAACACATTGTATAATTTTTTGGCAAATATATTACTATTACTATTACTATTATTATATATATATATATATATATATATATATATATATATATATATATATATATATATATATATATATATATATATATATATATATATACATTTTTTTAAGAAAAAACAAAACTGAGAAAGACGTTAGAAAAGAAGGCGTACTATACCATTGATGAGTACTGAGCTGATAAAACAATACAAAGGGAAAAATATGGGAGGCAATTAAGTTTTAGTCCATTTTATTTTGTTTTATTTTATTTGAATTTATGTATTTTTTGTTTTGTTTGTTAATATGTTACTGTTTTTCATCAAAATAACTTTATTGTTTGTATGTACAAAAAGTTCCCGAAAATAAACTTAACATGTTTCTGAAAAAACTGGTTTCCTGGCCAACGAACCTCAAGTGAATAGGACATTAAGTTATTGAAATTTAATGTATGTAATGAAAATTCGCGTCAAAAACGGACTTGCTGTGTCCCCGAATTTCTTTTCTCTTAAACATGTATTATATTTCGATGGAAAATGCACAAATGCATGTGGTGTTCCATTTAAAAAAAGACATTTTGTATCACCAACGACTTGTGGACCACGCTGTGAATGTAAAATTAACTTTATAAGATGCAGCTCGAGACAGCCTAAATGTTAAATTTTTTCTCAAGAAAAATATTAATTTTAGTAAATACTGTAACCTTTATAGCAGAAACAATGTACCCTATTTTATCAAACTAACTTATTGTTTGAAAAAGTACAAAAATTTTCGGAAGATAAATTAAAAATTTTCCCAAAAAAAACTAGTCTGACTTTCCTGGTCAACGAACCTATCCACGTAATTTCCACAAAAACTACACGAGCCGAGATACAATTATTCACAGAAAACTTTTTGACAGAAAATTAAAAAATATTTAGATAAGATTTGTAAACAATCTGTTTTATGAAAATCCTCAATTTCTTTTTTACAAAGATTGGCTAAGTAATTTGAGAGCGTCCTGTACCTGGCATCTCGATTTTTTTGACGAATAATGTAATTGAAAACCTCCCTAAATGCGTCATTTTCATTGGACTCCGATTTCCATTGGTAAAAATGCCGTGTCACAATTTTAAATATGTTCAAAAAATTAAAAGTTGAAATAAATCGCAAACGATGGGCGATATCAATTTTTTTTCTCCTTACAAGCATGTATTAAAATTGGATGGAAAATGCAATAATGCCACAATATAAGGGATGTTTCATTAAGAAAAAAAGAAAAAAAAGTATCACCAACGACTTATGGGCCAGCCTGTGATTGTCAACATAATTTCATAAGATGCCGCTCAAAACACCCTATATACTTTTATACTATTTTCCTGTATCTTGTATAACGAATATATTGAGCTTTACAGTTAAAATGCATCACCCTGTATATATGTAAACATGTAAAAACTGAAGGTGACCTCAGGGGGACTAGTTCGCACTCCTTTGAAGATAAATTTTTAAAATAATTCTAAAGTCGTGGTCTTCTCAAAAACGAATTTTTTCTATGAAAACTCGCGAAAAAATATAAACTATCAAACCGCAAACTCTATACCTGAAACTACTGCCAACGCATTGATTTTCTCAGACAATATAGCGGTTTTTTTTTTTACTCAAAAATAGCGCATTGCAGGAAAACAATTCAAGATAACTCTTGTGTTTCCAATAGAACCAGGATCTCAAAAATAATTTTTAGTTTGGAAAAATCATTGGTATACTATGTTTTTTTCTTCAAAATTATCGAAGTCTGTGCCCCTATACACGCCACTGTTAAATCTGAATATTATGTTTCTATTGAAACAAATGCATATTTATTAGCTATCCCCAGTGGCGGTTTTAGGCGCGACTTCGGCGGTCGCCGACGGCCTCGCGCACCGAAGGGCCGCCACCGATCGCAAAACAGGTGTTATTTTGCTTTCTTGTTATGTACTTACGTGTGGAATTTAGACACAACCACTGGCATACTGGCAATTTTAGAAACCAAATGCCTATGCGCGTGCATTGTTAGTCGGTGGAGGGGAAGGATCTTCTTCCTTCCTTTTTTATTATAAGTAACAGGTCTTAGTCTCGCCTATAGTCTGTAGAGTAGGTACTCTATGCTGTAGTCTGTAGAGTGTCTTTAACCATAATCTGTTTTAAACGCTTTCTTAAGTAATTAATAGTGTCTGAAAAGGGAAGAGAAAGGGATAAGGGAAGGAAGTGGGAATCTGGAGCCCCAAAGAGGAGGAAACTGGTTGAAAGAAAAGTTCTTAACAAACACTTGAGTAAGAGTATGCAGAGGTTTCTAACCAAGAATGATCATCCTGTTTTGGCTGACGTTTGTTTCGAAAACGATAATGGCACTGAACATGACTCATTCCGGAATGAAAATCTGCCTAATATGAGTGAAGCCATCATGACCAGAGACCAGATGATAGATTCGCTGACTTCAAAATCGGAAAAGTGTGAGAGTGAGAATGGCACTCTTCGCACTAACAAAGACTGTACACTTAATGACGATAACATATCCCAACTTACAGCCGTCGGTTACAATAACGACGTTTACTTTAACTATTTGCGTAGATTCTGGTAAGTTGATGTTTTCGATTTCTTATTATAATATCTAACAAAATATTATTGTAGATCCAGGTAAATAAACTTTCCTGTTATCTGACAATCAGTGGTGTTATTTAGTGAATAAAGGTCCTCAGACGTTAAACCTGACAATGACACAAGAACGACATTCAGCACTTTCCATCTTGTCAGTAGAAGCCGAAATTGCAAAAAACATCAACTACAAAGAAGTTATTGACGAATTTAGTATTATAAAAAGCCGCAAAATCCTATTGTAACCACTGATGTATCCATTTTCTTAAGAATAAAAATTGTCATAAAATTTGAATTGCGATTATTTGACCCTTTACTTAAAACTGACGATACATTTGAAGGGCCTCGCAACGACACTGGCCTACACGTGCACATAATCTAGCACCGCCACTGGCTATCCCTCCGTACTAAATATCACTGCAATATCTCAAATAGTTTCTAAAATATTAATTTCCATTTTTTCCTTAAAGCTTTAACACCCCGTATTTTCGTAACAAAACATTTTTGGATCACAGGTTATAAAGAAAACTGTTATTAATTTTTAATGTATATTCAAACCCTTAAATATTCGCATATCATTATGGAATATCCTGTATAGCTACGTTAAATTGTATTGCTAATTGTTACTGGTAACTTGAAGTTGACAAAACTTAAGTCTTACCTAACTCAAACATCACATCCATTTTAATACGACTCACAAACAGGAAACTCCTACGAATAATACGCTAATATGCATATAATATATAATATACACTATACATATACAGATGCATTCTTGCTAAATGAAAGGTATAGGGCTGCGAAATATGCAGCTCTTTTTAGCGTACATTCGGCGGTTCCAAAGCCGTCCGATGGCTGTCGAACCGCTCGTAATCGAGCTGGCAGAAGAACGATGTTAGACAGCGACTTCCCTGACTGGCCTAAGGAGACTTGCATTATTTCAATATCCAATTGGGTTGACTGACGGACTGGTGTCTGGCGCTTGATCGCCTGCTCAATGCTTAAATCTTCAACGCCAGAGAACCACGAGCTTTCAAACAACAACGTATCTATTTCCTGACAAAAAATTCGGATTTTAATAGTTTCATCCAATTAAGGAATAATATTCTTCGAATTTTTAGTTGGTCTGCAGCACCACAGCACTTATGGAAATAAAGACTATAACATTTTTAAAGTAATTTTCCTTGAGTGAACATTGGGACCTGTGATGAGCACTGATAAGTCCAATTTGAAGAACCCAATTCATCACAATACAGTTTTTAAATCCGACGATCGTTTCGCTAACAAAGTGAGCATCATCAAGGGATGAAGGAGTTTATTCATCCCTTGATGACGCTAACTTCGTTAGCGGAACGATCGTCGGATCTAAAAACTGTATTGTGATGAATTGGGTTCTTCAAGTTGTACTTAGTAGCAACTTTCCTGTTATTTCTTGACTTTTTTGCGTCAAGAAAAATTAATCTTTGTAATATACAATAGATTTTGTTATCCACACAAAATATTTTGATTTTGTGCATTTCTCTTATCATCAGTGGTATCCAATTTTTTTTTAAATGTCTATAATTTTTCTCCTTTCAACTTGATATGAATTTTGGCATGCAGGATAAGTTTAATACTGTTAATGCAATTTGGTTGCCATAGCTTTGTTATTTTCGGGGATACAAAAACTTTCCAAGAGAAAACCCAAAAGTTTCCAGGAATAACTGGTCAGATTTTCCTGGCTAACGAACTTGTCCAAGCCACTTACAAAAGGAAGGTACCTACCAAACTTTATTAAAATCGGCCCATTATTTTTTGAGTTATCGGTATGATATATATATATATATATATATATATATATATATATATATATAATGTCGAGAATGTCAGAAATGTAATATAAAATTTTTGTCCTAGAAGAATTAAAATTTTTGGAGAGATATAGTTGTAGAAAAATAATTATTGTTATATAAAGTAAAATTTAAATATAAAATGCTACATTGGATATATTGGTGAGATTTGGGTTAGCAGGGGAGAAAAGTTCAGAGGAAATTTGGAAAGTGACAGAATAAAACTGTTTGACAGTTTGATTTTTTTTTGGAATGAGATATTTTTTTAAAGAAAATTCACTAAAAAAGCAATCATGCAACACTCAAAACAAAACTGAGAAAGACATTAGAAAAGAAGGTGTACTATACCATTGAGGAGTACTTAGCTGATAAAACAATACAAAGAGAAAAAATATGGGAGGCGATCAAATTTTAGTCCATTTTATTTTATTTGAATTTATGTATTTTTTGTTTTGTTTGTTAATATGTTACTGTTTTGACAACTTTCACACCCATTACGAAAAATGTATATATGCTGTATGAAACAAATAAAGCATTATTATTATTAAGTCTGTCTTTCCTTGATATACTCGTCTCAGGTTGTCCATTCTTATAGCATTCAATTTTTTCATATGCTTTGCCTGGCACACCCAACTCTCAGTCCCGTATAGAACAGCTGGTACCAGTATGTTGTTATATACAGCCAGTTTGGCCTCTTTAGATATACCTTTACGCCTAGCTACACTGCTCACAGCTCTCAGCACCTTTCTGTCTGCATTTACCCTACTTTGTATCTCATCATCTATTCTTCCGTCGTTTGGAAATTGTCTTCCTAAATATCTTTACTAGATTACCCTTTTCTGAAGCGAGTGCAATGACTCGTTTTTCCCCCTCAGGGCTCGTCCGCGGCCTTGCCGCCCCGATAGCATTGCAACCTTTGGTTCATTGCGCATGCCCTTAGTCTTACTCCACCCATTCCAAAATCATTGTGCCTTGAATTATTATGCACAGCGATTGGTAGGGTGAAGTTTTATATTGCTCTGTCTCTGGTCCAGACTGACCGTAGATCAGTTGTCTCTTGTGGTCCAGAGCTTTACACTCGCACAAGATGTGCTGGACTGATTCCTCCCCCTCGCCGCAGAGTCTGCATGCGAGGTCCTCCTCGAACCGCCCCATTTTATGCAGGTGTTTCTTGACGGCTATGTGTCCCGTCAATAAACCTGTTATGTTTCTAAGCTGTCCTCTGCTAATATTTAGCAGCTCCACAGCTCTCTTTGAACTGGGTTCGTCAATTATTGACTTCCCATGTCCGAGCCCCGAACAGTCTGCCCAGTACACCTTGTGTTGGTTTCTGACTCAGGACTTAATGGCTCCCCTGGCAGTGCTCTTTGACACGCCCAGAGCCGGTTCTGGTCCCATAAATGGTTCTGCTGACCTTCACTTCGCGAGACTGTCAGCTTCTTCATTGCCTTTGACCCCCGCACCCAGATGAGGGTGACCTCATTCTGCCCAGCCAGGTCGCTCTTCTCGTCTCGGCACTCACTCACCAGCCAGGAATTTACCTGTGGGCTACTTAGGGCCTTAAGGGCTGTTTGTGGCTCTGAGGATCCGCTTGTTGGTGTAGCCCCTCCTCTTGTTCTCCTGCACACAGTGTAGGATGGCATACATTACGGCCTGAAAGACTGTTGCATGGGCTCTGAGGGAAATACTATGACACCCTCGGTCCTTCCGAATAAACACCTGCCCCCGTCCCACGCTCCCCGCCGGATATGTCCGTGAACCAGACGAACGCGTCCCGTGGTATGCCCGGCGTCTCCCCCTGCCATGCCTCGCGGTCGGGGTTTTCCACTGCAAAGTTGTTTTCTCTGCAGATTCGCGAAGTCTCACCTCATTTCAAGCATGGGCTCCTTCACGATCTCCTGAATTTTGCAGTGGCCCCTGAAGCCTGCATTGATCTTCAGTCTACCATTGCAGGCTAGCCTGTATAGTCCTAGACTGGTCTTCCACATGCAAACTAAGTGTAGGGGGGCAGATCCAGCAACACCTCCATGGCGGCTGTTGGGGTTGAAGTCATGGCCCCTGTGATGCCCAGGCTAGCCATCCTTTGGATGCTGTCTAGTTTTTTTTGGCACTGGATTGTGTCACTTTAGGCCACCAGACCAGTATGTTAACGATGGTGTAACCACCCTTGTGTACAGCCAGTGCCTGGTCTGTTGGACGCCCAGATTTAGGAATGAATATAACCCTGGCCAGTCTCCATGACCTTGGAATGTACCCCAGAGCCAGGCTGGCCCTCATAATGAGGGTAAGCGCCGGCGCCAGTATGTCTATAGCCTGTTGGAGCATGATGGGCATTAGCCATCAAATCCCGAGGATTTGAATGGCTTGAAGCTGTTAATGGCCCATCTGATTTTGCTCCAAGTGCGCACCTCTTTAGCGACTGTCCAGTCTACTTTAAATGCCCGTCTGCACGGCGCCTCTATTTCTGAGTATTCCCAGTCCGGAGATGATTGGTTTATTATGTTGCATCCAGGGAAGTGCGTCTGTAGTAAAACTTCCATAGTTTCGTCCCCCGAATAAACACGTGCCCCCGTCCCTCGCTCCCCGCTCGTAAACCAGACGTGCGCGTCTTGTGGTATGCCCGGCGTCTCCTCCCACCATGCCTCGCGTTCGGGGATTTCTGGTCTCCTTCACGATCTCCTGAATGTTGCAGTGGCCTCTGAAGCCTGGGTTGATCTTCAGTCTACCATTGTAGGCTAGTCTGTATAGTCCTAGCCTCCCCCATAATAACTAAGTGTAGTGGGGTGCAATTACTCGTTACACCCTCTTTATTAAACACCACAACTTTAGTCTTCTCTGTGTTCACACAAAGAGTAATTTTATTTGTTACTGTCATCAGTGTCTCTAACACCTGCTGCATTTCTTCTTTAGATTCACTAGGTAATCATTAGTGTACAATAAGACTTTTACCTCAGAAACATTCATTTTTATGCCTTCTGTCTCCAAGCAAATGCCTCTTATACATTTGTCCATGAATATGTTGAATAACCATGGAGATATCACACATCCTTGTTTGATACCGTGTTTAATTCTAAAATAGTCACTGAGCATACTAACTTCGGCAGGTAGTAAAGGAATGCTAGAATGTGTGGGAAAAAAAGTATGTTGCACATTAGTAGACTTAAAAAAAGCGTATGATACTGTAGATAGGCAGAAGGTGTGGCATATTTTGAAAGAATATGGTGTGGATGATTGGCTAATTCGAGGTATTAAATCGCTATAATATGATAGCAATAGAGCATGTGTGAGAACTAATGGAATGCTCAGATGTTTTCTTAGAAATAAAATATACATCAGAGTACAACTTAAATGTTTATTAATCATTCTATAAAATATAGCATATTCAAAAAATTATTTTTTCCTTACATTTATATAAATCTTATATGCAACACAACCTGTATCACTTTACTATTATTTATACAAGTGTCCTAGGATACCATGTTGTAAATTATATAGTTTCTTATAGTACATATCACAAGTTCTAGATTCGATTCTAAAGAAATTATGTTCCATTTTTTGTACAAATACTTTTTCAAGACTGGTTATTGAGGTGTCAGTCTAGACTGAAAAATATAAACCTGATTGCCAAATGTAATTAACAACATAAGGTAAAATAATTTTTAATGTTTGTAACTTGTAAAACAAAACGTAATGATGGAACATAATTCCTATTTATAATTTAAAGTACTGATAATCAGCCGAGTATGTATCCCATTGTACCAAAATAACATTGTTTTAATGTCCAACGTAATTCTGATCTTGGTTATTGTTTCCTAGCATACATCGCCTCCCATCTAGTAAAATTTAACATAAACATCGCGTGTTATAAAAGTACAAGCCAATCTTATTGGTATGATGCATTGTATAATTGAAGACCTTAAGGCAACAACAGTACAAGCCACAATATTATTAAAATTGAGTTATATGCATTTTTAATCACAGTCAGCACTTACCTAGGTAAGACGTAGAAGTTGTTACCACTCCAGCATACATGGCGCTCCAATCTCCCAATATTATTGTTACTTTGAAAATAAAATCAACTATATTAAGTGTAAAAACGGTACGAGTCACATTATTTACATCATGACGGCACCAGGTAGTTTGACGTCATGACAAGAAAGATTTATTACACTCTGAAAGTGATAGTAGCTCAGACTATGACTCTCATGATAGTGTAAAGGACAAAGATTATGTAAAAACTGAAAGCGAGGCTGAAATTTCTTCAAGTAACGATGAGTATGTCCCATGTGGGTCCGGGGAATAACTAAAAAAATAGGCCCAAGGTAACTCCTGCCTGTCGTAAAAGGCAACTAACTGGAATCAAACACTGGCGGGGGTCTTGTCCATGTGGGCCTGGAGGGAGGCGGATATCTCTGGGGAGTGATGTACACCCGGATTTTGAGGCCTCCACTCTGGACTTAGAAATGGATGGTTGCCCGCGCTTGGTTGTTACTCGGGACGGGGTTCCGGATGGGTGCCGCCTTGGGTTGAGTGCTGGCGGGTGTCGTGTGTCTAGACGACCCGAAGGGGGTTGGCAACTCTGATGAGTGGTAAACACCCGGAGTTTGGGGCCTCCACTGTGTGCTTCGGAACGGACGGACGGCTTCGCTTGTGCGATGCTCGGGAGCGGGGCTCGATGGGATGTCGCCTTGGGTCTAGCACTGGTGGGTGTCGGGTCTAGACGAACCCGGAGGAGAGCTGAGAGCTTTAGGGGTGGAATAAAACTAAGGGTTAAGACTTCTTCTGTGAGCTTCGAAACGGACAAACGACCTCACTTGGATGCTGCTCGGATGCAGGACTTCATGATACTGCACAGAGTCAAACACTGACGGATGTCTGGTCCAGACGAACTCGGAGAGAGGTTATCTCTCTTTGAGCTTTGAGACGGGCAAGCGACTTCGCTCAGATGGCAGTACATCTGTCAAACAAAGTTTCACCTCGCAGGTGTCGTCTCCTGTCGGAAGCTCGATTTGTTGGGTAAAATTTAAGATAACGCTGGCAGGTGTTGGACCTGGACGAACCCGGAGGTGGCTGGGGTCTCTAGGGGTGGATTACACCTGGAGACTTGGGCCTACTCTGTGAGCATCGATACAGGCTAACCACCCCGCCTAGATGCTGCTCGGACTTCATGATACCGCCTCGAGTCAATGAAACACTGGCAGGGGTCTGGTGCAGGTGAGGCAGACATCTCTGGGGAGTGATATGCACCCGGAGTTTGGCGCCTCCACTGTGGCCTCGCTTGGTTGTTACTCGGGAGCGGGGTTACAGATGATACCGCCCTGGATTGAGCCCTGGCATGTGTCATGTGTCCAGACGTCCCGGGGGGCTCTGATCTCTGATGAGTGCTAAACACCCGGAGTTTGGAGCCCATACTGTGTGCTACAAAACGGACGGACGGCCTCGCTGGGGTGATGCTCGGGAGCGGGACTCGATGGAATGTTGCCTTGAGTCTTAACACTGTTAGGTGTCAGGTTTGGAAGAGCCTGAGGGGAGCTGAGATCTCTAGGGGTGGATTACAACTGGAGATTAGATGCTGCTCGAGAGCGGGACTTCATGATACCGCCTCGAGGCAAACACTGACGGATGTCGGGTCCAGACGAACTCGGAGAGAGGTTATCTCTCTTTGAGCTTCGAAACGGGCAATCGACTTCACCCAGATGGCAGTACACCTGCCAAACAAACTTTCACCCTCAAGAAAAGATCGACTCCCTCAGGGAGCTGAAATTGATGAGTGAAATCTAAATAATTAGACGTGAGCCACAATAGACCTAAGGTCGCGGTGAAGGGACTGGAATAGCCCACTCACAATAAAATCTAATCTAATCTAATCTAGTTGATCATTGACTACGTTGAAGGTGGGTGTATTGAGCGAGCTAACTAAGAACTGTCTTATTATGAGGCTACCCAGAGACATCAGAAAAAATATAAAGAAGTATTTTGTCATCTTTTAGCCTGATCTTACATTTCAAAAAGTAAAAAAAGACAAAATTAAAAAAATAATCTCTAAAAAAAATCAAGGGGCTACAAGTAAAAGACTGATAGCCAGGCATTTTATCTCGCACAATCCCCCAAATCTAATAAAAAACAACCTCGCAGAAGATACTGTTCCAAAGAAGACACAGATGGTAGATAAATAAGAAAAGAGACAAGAACTTGGTGTGATGGTTGCAATGTTTGTTTATATATTATGGGAACCTTGCTTTAAAATTTATCATACCTAGAAAAACCATTAGAAATATTTGACAAGAACTTGGTCGTCAGCTGTTGTAGTAGTGTCAAGTTGTATGATGGTATAATTGAGCTATTGTAAATATACTGTCAAATCCAGTAAACAAATTATTACTTATATACAAGGTGTTATAAGTACGTTAAAACATCTCAGGGACATATTTATATTTTTGAGAAAAAATATTCATATAAACAAGTGTCTTAAGTTGCGTAATTTACGAGATACATACAGCCTGTTGAAAATTTAAAAAAAAAGTTCGGGACGCAGCAAGTGCGTTATGCTAGTGAATTTTTATTAAATGCTTCAAATTTGAATAACCCTATTTTCTATAAACTTAGTTTAATTTTGGTATTGAGTAAGGTCTTCCCTAAGGCAAGATATCCACCAAATTTCATTAAAATCAGTTTGTAATTTTCGGAGAAAAATTTTTTCGAAAGAAAATTAAGAATTGAAATAACTCAATTTTCTATAGACGTTGAATTTTGGTACGTAGTAAGGACTCTCTCAAGGCAACGTATCCGTTAAATTTCATTAAAACAGCTTTGTAATTTTCGGAGAAAAATTTTTTTTTCGAAAGAAAACTCAAAATTTTCCTGGAAAACCTTGTCCGATTTTCCTGGCTAACGAACACATCTAAGCCATTAATAAAAGAAAGGCACTTGCCGAGTTTATCATCAAAATCGGTTAAATTTTTTTTTTTTTTTTGAGTTATTGGGTGGATACATATATATATATATATATATATATATATATATATATATATATATATATATATATATATATATATATATATACACATTTAAATCACTGCACTTGCAAACTATGCAAACCGATTTAATTACATCAAGGCGGGTGCGCTCTTGTTTATTATCCTAATGCTTATGTCAATTTTAATCATTTGAGTAAATTATTTTCTTAAATTTTCATTGCTTTAATTGCTTAATAAATATCATAATACTTGTTGGAGTCATGCTTTATTTCATGTGTCTCAATTGTGACAGTTTCTTTGTAAATGATTAAATTTGACATAAGCATTAGTGATTTGGATAATAAACAAGAGCACAGCCTAGTCAATGTAATTAAATTGGCTTGCAGAGCTGTGATTTAAATTTAAAAAATCAAATTTGCCATGAAATGGTTACATATAGGAAAAAATTTCAAGAGTTGATTTTTGTTTAGCCTTAAATCTATCTGAAAATGTAACTTGATTTTTTGTAACAGGTACATACTATTGTTTTTTTTTTCTAAATCTTGAGGTGATTACCCATACCTACGCCACTGGTTGTCTGAACAGCTCAATAATACTGGGTTTTAAAAACAATTATGACAGGTATCCTGTGTACCAAGTTTGGTGACAATAGTTAATGACAAGACAATATATATATATATATATATATATATATATATATATATATATATATATATATATATATATATATATATATATATATATATATATATATATATATATATATATATATATATAATTTTCAACACACTGTATCTCGTAAATTATGCAACTTAGGACCCATGTTTATATGAACATTTTTTTCTCAGAATTATCCAAATATTATGCCCCTGAAATGTTTCCACAAACTTAAGAAACACCCCATATACTTTACTTTGTACTTTATACTTTACTACCTTACCAACATATCAGGCAGAAAACGCTACAGTTGATAAATTATCAGAACTAGATTGGAATGTTTATAATTGGAAGAAAGCAATTGCAAAAAATATTAAAGCCCCAGGAGCTTGTCATTTCATTTTTTTTTCACTGAGTGAAGATTGGAACCTGTGATGAGTACACTTGGAGAACCCAAATCACCACAACACGTCTTTTTGAAGACCAGGCAATTTTTCATCCTCTGGTGACGCTAACTTTGTTAGTGAAATGATCGTCAGGTCTTTAAAATGTGCTATGGTGGTTTGAGTCCTCCAAGTGTACTTAACTACGAACAGATTGAACAGTTGAGCTGAAGTACAAGGAGAAGTTACAACAGCGAACATCGTGTTCCAAGAAAAATTTTAAAGAAAGGTTACAAAATTTCTTCAATTACTCCTGACATTCTTAGAAAATCATTATGGAGAGACGTGTCATACAGATACAACGTTAACAGTTTCATAAAAAAGCACTACTTTACTCTTTGAATAACGAAGAAAGTGCTCCAGGGTTAATTACCAGCGACTTGTGTAGTAAATTTTCCACAGAAGACAAAGACCTTGTATTTTAATAAGTTTAATGTTATTTCCAATTTCTCTATTATTATCTTTTTTATAACAGCCTCGGTAGTTGAGGGGTAAGAATATGTGCCTTTGAACACAATAGGGTCCTGCGTTCGATTCCCAGTAGTGGAATTTATTTTTCAGTACATACTGTAAAATCTATATCATCCGAGGCATTGTGTTTGAGCAAGTTGAATGGCTCCCCGTTTTGTTCTTCGGAGGGGGCGTAAATCCGTCGGTACCATGTACCATGCGATGTTAGCATGTTAAAGACTCATAACCTCCTTAGAGAAAGGCACAGGTACAGCGAAATTTTCAGGATAGTGAAACTGCGCCCTGGCGTCGGTGATTGGCCATAGTTCCAGAAATAGACCGACGTAAAAAAAAATATTTTTATTTCGTCGCTAATTTGCATTACCTTTCGTAGAATAAAAATAATAGTTTGTCTACAAGTTTTTTGTTTTGTTAGTTTACAAACATTAATTTCACAGTTGTACCATCTTTTATCAAAACCTCAATAATAATATCTTTTGGTTGCCATCTACAGGCAAAGAACAGTAACATTGTCGCAGCAAAATTTACACACAAACACCTTTTGTAGTGTTGTGTAATAGTTTTTGCTCTCTACAGTAAAAACATTGTGTACATGGCGGATTTTGCATTTAGACCCCTCCATATGAAGAAAACTGAAAAATCGATGTTGAAAACTGAATTGCCGAAGATTCCAAGGGTACACAAAGCAAATATGATTGAAAATGTTCAGTTACCTCCTCAGCATTTTGAGCGTATTACAATAAAATGCTCACTTACTAGCGGGCATTCATAAACCGAAACTCATAAAAAAATTTTTATTTTGTAGTGAGTTTCTGTATTCGATATTGATTACCTCTACACTTTACATTTTATATATAAAGCTACAAGTATTTATTATCCAGGACATTGTAAAAATTAATTATTGTAATTTTTCAATATTGCACATCTAAAATTTAAGCACTCATAAAAAATATATGCATGCCTATGGAATTTCTCGTTCCTTTAACCCTATCAACACTGCGGGGGCCTTTTGGCTCGAGGCACAACTCCATGCCCATGTGGTTTTATATAATCTCAATATGTGTTAATAGTTGTCTGCAATTGAATGCATGTCTTTATCATTTATTTTAGTGAAAATATTAAAGTTTATTAGCACATAATAATCTAAGAGGGACCAATAAGTGTGTGAAAAATCTGGGTAAGAAAAAATGTTTATCAGTGGTTGCTACTTTTACCAATATTTAGGAGTAATTTTCAATGGGGCTTTTTCGTCCTGTCAGTGGTTTTCATCAGTTACAAAAGGTCCTATCAGTATTGTTATAGAGTGATGAGTCATTTTCTTTCCCAGAAAGAACTTGAAGAATTAGCCCTAGTGGTCTAAGTACAGAAACTGAACCGTTCGAGGGATCAGATTAGTCAGATGATGAACCCAATTCAGTCAGGAGAGAAAATAGTGATAATGACATTGAAGCGAAGAATCGTTGATTTACCTCACACACAAAAAAAAGGAATAGTAATGAAGATGCCGAAGACCCGGATTCGTTGTCGGAACCTGAGACATCTAATGAAAAACCTGATGCTACTCAGCCAGATGATGGGTACGTGCCAGGCATTATCAATTGGCAGACATCAACTGATAATCTTCATCCAAGGTTCGAACCACTAGAAGAAAAAAATGGCACAGTTCTTTTGAGGTTGACAGAGCCTCTTCTGAGCATGATGTTTTTATGAAGATATTTCCCAGGAGCCTGTTCATATACATCGCTGACTGTACTAAAAAAAGGATTGACCTACTGAACAAAAATAAATATTCTAAGGAAAATACTCAGTACATGGACATGTATGAAATTATGATCATCCTCGGATGTACACTAGTGATGTTATATAACAGAGTACCGACGTCTTTTAATTTATTTATTTTATTTATTTACTTAGTCTTAAACAACCTATCTCAATATGAGAACATAACAAAAAAGCAAAACATAACCTGTACACCATATGTATGACAATTCAATCAATAACACGTCTCAAAATGCCTCTAATTGAACGGTCAGAATCATCAAATATATCCAAGAGCTCCGAATACTCATTTGCAGTTCTCGCCACTCTCGAAATCGGACTAAAAAAGTCATAATTGGTTCGATGGAAGGGAACCACAAAAACCTCCCTTGCTCTCGTGCGGTCCGGAATCCTTAGAGAGACTAACTCAAGCAAAGAAGGACTATCAATTTTATTCACTAATAATTTATGCAAAAAACAAACATCACCGACAATCCTTCTACCACTGAGTGACTGCAAGTGCAGCTGATTCCACAAATAAGAAAAGTTAAGATCATTTCTCTGCAAGCCCATTCTGTAAGCACAAATTCTTAAGAATCTATTTTGTATGGCCTCAATCTGATTGATATAAATATTGTAATTCGGACTCCAGACTACAGAAGAGCATTCCAACAAAGAGCGAACCAGACCACAATACAGTCTTCTTAAGCTATTGCATGAAAAATCCAGAGTTGATCTATGAATAAATCCTAACATTTTATATGCTTTAGATACTATGTATTCTATGTGATCCTTAAAAGATAATTCCTTATCCAATACAATGCCCAAGCCTTTAATCATTTCCTTCCTCTGTAAAGCACTAGAGCCCATGAAGTACACAAAGTCAATGGGAAACTGAGCTCTAGTGAATGTAATGCAGAAACACTTATCAACATTCAGAGTCAGAAGATTGTCACCACACCACCGAGCAAAACGATTTAAGTCTTCTTGTAAAACTAAAGCGTCCAGTCTGGAACAAACAATCTTGAAAATTTTGATATCATCAGCAAACATCAAAATCTGACTATGCTCAAGTGAATGTATGACATCATTGATAAAAATATTAAAGAGGACTGGTCCACAATGTGAACCATGAGGAACTCCTGAAGAAACAGTAAAGCTATCAGAAATGAAGTTTCTGATCTTTACACTCTGGGACCTACCCGTAAAGAAGCTGCGCACCCAAGACATTGCATTCCCAAGTTATATGTCTAGAGACAAAAAAGTCAAGAAGTTTGGGTATCTCTGACTGAATACAAACAGCTCTATAATTAGTAACCAAATGCTTTGATCCCTGCTTATGAACGGGCATCAAATAAGTATGTTTCCAAACATGTGGAAACTCACCAGACAACAAAGACCTGTTAAAGAGAATCCTCAGTGGAATTGCCAAGGTGAAGGCACAAGATTTTAACAGATGGGAGGGGATTCCATCTGGACCGTAAGTAAATTTATCTCTCAAACTACAGATACGATCAATGATATCAGTAGAAGTAACACTAGGCACAGTCATATTTACCGACTCACACAAAAAAGGATCGGGACCGACACTCCCCGCTTGACCCTCATACACAGATGAGAAAAAACTAGCAAAAAGACCCACCGAATCATGCAAAGAATCACTCCTAACATCATCATAATACATAGCCTCAGGAAGATCATAAACCATCCTCAACTTGTTAATATAAGACCAGAAAGAACCCGGATTGTTTTCAAAATTATTCTCAGTATAAGCAATAAAAGTATGACAAAGAATCCTACATTCCTCTCGGAGACCAGAAAACCTAATATAATCATCTATTCTACCATATTTCTTATATTGACTGTGTACCCTCTTCTTCTCAGGTATCATGCCTCTAAGCTCGACACTAAACCAAGGAGGGAAACATGATTTTTTACATCTCTTAACTGGAACAAACCGATCCACAGCATTAAATAGAACGTTATAAAAGCATTTCACAGCATCATTTATCTCCAATGACTCAAGATATTCCCAGTCAAATTCGGAAAGAAAATAATTCATGGCACTATAATCGGCATTACGAAAGTCATAAAAATACTCTTCATAGGGTTCAGTTGGAGGAGTCTCAAGTGAAACAGAATACTGTAATAAATATTATAATTCATAAAAGAGAGTTCAGCATCACAGTGGGAAGCAGTAAGCCATGTCTCCGCCAACATAACAACATGAAAACAGCAAGAAGACAGACCCTGTCGAAGCCTGGGTAATTTTGTTCGTAGTCCACCAACATTATGATAATGAACAAACAATAATTATTGGTCTAATGACGAATTGTGTTATGAAAGAGGTAATTGGACGTGATAGGTGCATGTTTCTGTTGTGCAAACTGTATTTTACTAAGTCTGAAAAACCTGCCGATTGCTCCAAGACATATTATGTTGACGAAGTTGTAGAGCGTCTAAAATAGACATTCCAGAAAGCAAGAAGTGAGAGTTCTCATCAATCAATAGATGAAGCGATGGAAATTAAAATGCCACCTGTCGTTAAAACAATACATACCGCTGAAACCTACGAAAAAGGAATCAAAAGATGACAAAGATGCGATTCAATGACTGCGTACATATATAACTTTAACATTTACTGTGGAAAATAACTCAATGCAGCAGAAGGCACTATTGGAGAACATGTGGTGAGAAAGCTTTGTAATATAATTCGATCACTTGATGTAAGTTTGTGTTTTGATTGTTTCTTCATAAGTGTCGATCTAATGAAAACGCTCGATTTTCCTTGTGCTGGGACCTACATGCCAATGCTCAGACCTCCGTGGGTGTAACTAGAAGAAAGGTCAAAAATGGAAAAATAAATGAACTTACTTGTCCCGATGCAATAATCTTTTACAATAAATTAGAGGTGTGCGAGGCTTCGATATTTCGAAACGAACCTTCGGTTTGAAATATTGTTCGCGCTAGGCGATGTTAAAGTAGGTAGAAGTTTCGAAACATAACTTTACAGGCACTTTACTCTCGGTAGCGGCGCTTTAAACGCTGTATCCGCTTGTGCTTAGTTATAGAAATCTAAAAAAGCTTTTAATATACTTTTTTGTATTTTTGATTTAATTTTGACCCATATTCACAACTAACATCAACACCGGATGGCATTTTCACCTAGTCAAACTGTACATTTTGTCGAACCTTTCTTTTCTGTAAAAGAATGGGGTTTTTTAGTCTCAAATATTCTTTGCTAAATGTTGTATGTAAGAAAATGATATATGAATTTTGAAGAATTTTAGTTAGTTTGATGTTCGATTTTAAATTTCTAAGAAGTTCGAAGTTCGGCTGTGAAGCATACATCATATTTCCGAGGTTCAAAGTTCGAATAAACATATTTGCTTGGGTTCGCTCATAGTTCGGTTCGAGAAAAACATGGGTTCGCACACCCCTACAATAAATACATTATGGGAGGTGTTGACTTAAAATATTAAAAAAACGCAACATGATTTAGACAGAAAATATGCAAAGTGGTGGAATAAGGTATTCTTCAAATTACTCATGGCTGTGGTAATAATTTTATGTACAATATTTTCTGAAGTACAGAACAAAAAAATTCCACTAGTACAATATCTTGTTATTCTAGATGAACAACTGATTTCCTTGGGAAGGACAAATGCGGCAATCAAACATCGTGCTAGTGATCGATCTGGCAGAATCACCAAAAGACGAAAGATGATGTTAAATGTTGGGGGTCATCTTTCACCTCAGATGCCAAGAAGATGAAGATGTCGGGATTGTGTTCAGCACAAAAAATAGAAAGCCTTACAATGATGTGTGTTGCTTGTAATTTGCCTTTATGTAAAAAATGTTCAATACCATTTCATTTATAATTTACCAGTTGTTACTTTTGTTTCCTAAAGTTTTGATTTGTGACACTATTGACTTTCAATACTGATGGGTTTTTGTCCTAGCGAAAAACACTGATGGGACAAAAAGACCTCATGTCCTTCAAAAGAACATAGAGTAATTTTGTATCCAATTTCTTATAAATTGGAAGTAAATGAGCTACCCTTAACACAATTTTAAGCTAAAATATTCTCATGCTTGAAAAACATATTCCGTATTGAAAGGGTTAAGAAAGAGACGACGACATCACTGACTACAATTTTGAACTCTGAGTATAGCTGCATGTTTGCTATCTAAGAAGAATCCATACATTTCATAACACTGGTGTTATAATAATGCTCAACTTTAATTTATCTTTATTAACCCCCCATACATTTCATAACACTGGTGTTATAATAATACTCAACTTTAATTTATCTTTATTAACCCCCATCAAGTAAGGACACTCAAATGAATCAATTGTTTTCACAGTTGGATTCAAAACATCAAATGGCACTAAATTATCAAAGTTCATGACTTTGCTGTCTTCAGTGAAAATATGCACTTTTTTCTTTATACCCATAACGTGTTCAACACCTCCTCTTAAGCCATGTAAAAGCACTGCTATCCGACAACGCATAAATGGATCAGCTAATTCTCTACACGTCAACTGTAACCTAACCGTAAAGAGCATTTCTTCAGGAACTTCTAATGTACCCTGCCATAATATTAATAGACATTTCTTAAACCATATACCCTTTGGATAAAAATCTACTACCCATTCACTAACTTTATCTGAGTCACAGTCAGCTGCCGACATATGGGAAGAGAAAACAAATGTTCTGGAAGCATAAGAAGGGATACTAAAATAATTGTCGATCGATAACACAGCACTGTAACTGTCACAAGTATACAACCGTGGTGTTGTCAGTAGCTTTCCTTCTTCTTCAGAGATTTCTGGTGGAAAAATATTAGATTGTCCATTATGATACTTCATACCAAGTGCCATTCTATCTACAAAGAAATCTTTGTGTTCCTTCACTAATGGATATAAAACAATCTCTGCTAGTTCTCTGGGTGTCATCATAGGAAACCTTATATGCTGCATTACTAATTCTATCAAACATTTAATTTCTTGGTCTCCAGAACTGGACTGTTTAAATTTGATTCTCTGGAGATCTATCCATCTTGATACGCAATTATAAAGTACCATTTCATTTAATATGACTATGTCATTATGTTTTAAAAGTTCTGCAAACATTTCTGCGTCAAAATTACTAAAGTCTGGAGTATTTGCTACAAACTCAAAGTTCCATTTTATATAGTTTTGGCAGGTTTCGGCAACTTCTGTGTGGCCACAAGATGTTGTGTACTGATACCAACAAAACAGCTGATTGTGCAACGCTGCATGAGGCACATGATTACACATATATTCCAAACATAACCTAGACAGACTCTGAAAGAAGAGACAAAAACAAATTAGAAATAACACATAACATTTATATTTTAGATAGAACTATACTCTAAACTGATGATGTTAAATAATATGTATTCTGAGTTAAAATGACAATTTTTTTACATTAAAACAGGAAGTTTCCACCCATAACATTGCTTAACTTCAAAATAAGTAATTTCAGCACATCATTAAACTTTAGTGTCCTTTGAGGACCACATGTATCATCAAGTATCCACCCGATAGTCCGACCAGCTCGCGTAGCCAACCGGTCTTCGGAGTCAACCACAGGCCGCCGTAGGTGAGTTGCCTTGTTGTACAGCAATGTGGTACATGATATGCCGGCTATTACGACAAGC
The DNA here is from genome assembly GCA_964006375.1 of Tillus elongatus. Taxonomy (NCBI): domain Eukaryota; kingdom Metazoa; phylum Arthropoda; class Insecta; order Coleoptera; family Cleridae; genus Tillus; species Tillus elongatus. Next base: position 103,025,275 of record OZ023262.1, on the reverse strand, counting down.
TGTTAAATCCTGGGTATAATACCTTGGTACGATCTAGTCTGACTCGCCTACACCTGAGTGGATTCCTGTGTGTAAGGGCCGAAGACTGAACCACACCGCCAGTCCTTTTGACCGACCAGGGCGTATTTAAGCCGCACAGATTCCCAATTATGACCCACTGGTCCAGCCAAGAAGCCAAAGTTGTTTATCAACAGATGCTGACTTCTGCGTGCTAAACAACGAGTGCCAGTAAGATCTGATCTTTGGCATATGCACAATAGACCTATAGATGGACATTCCTAAACATGTACTAATTTCTTGCTGGGTAATATTAGCAGACTTATTTGGATTTATTTGTAATGAATACAAGTTTGATTCAAAGACTATATCTTGCAGAAGGTTGTAGGCAAGAAATATTTGAAAAATAAATACGGCGTACCTACTAAGGTCCATGACTTGTGCAGATAGTTTTTCATTACCTTTCAATCATTTCACTTCATAGTCCAGGACCAAGTTATTTTTCTTCCACGTGACTGGTGCTTTTATACTCTTTTTAGTCGTACCCTGCATTTGGTTATCCTAAGCTTCTGCAATCATGTTATTATAGGACCATCTTCTCATTTTGGTCGCCACTTGTAACACCATCATCAAACTCAATGATGGTGTTTTGAAGATCAATATGGTCAAAACCGATTCTACCTTCCCGATCTTCTAAATTACATTGATCTTCATCTAAACCATCCGCACTGCCTATGTCAGAAGATGCTCCAGCAGAATATACCAATTTAGCCTCTGCGGGTAGTTATAAAAGAAAAGATAAACCAAGCACTCAGAATAATAAAGCAACTGTATAATTACAGTTTGTTATAATATTTTTACCAATAAACAAATAAATATTGCTGAAAACCGCGATAACCCCAAACATGTACTTTCTGTTGTAAGACAGATGCAAAGTAACCCTATATTCATTCAATGTTTAATGTCGGTTGCGTTTGCGCCAAGCAATTTAAATCCTTATTTAATTTGGAATTAGATACGTAACAGAAGAAATGCTGTTTGGCATTTCTAAACGTAAATATGTTACTGCGGGGATGAAATGCATGAATGTTCAGATGTAACATATATGATACAAAACGTAATGTAGCGTCAATTGAATTAAGTCAATTTCATCTAATCTCGTGGGTCTGGCCCCGAACTCAACAATCAAAATGCTATAAGATGTCTGTGTCCAGCATGCACTGTATTTCAAACTTGCTCCCTTGATTGGTGGAGCCTGTTATCAGCCTACCCATCTGTTGCTGATAACTGTCCACTTCCTTAGACTGGCCTGTGTGCAGTATACAGGCTTCTTGCTTTCTTCGAAAACGTAACAATTCCATAGTCAAAGTATACAGAATCCGAAAAAGGTCTGGATGCAGCAAGTGCGTTATGGAATTGATTTTCATAAAAATGTTTGTAATAGCAAATATGTCTCATTAATGCAAGCAGGCATCAATTTGGTCACTGGTATAACCTATATAGAAGACAAAATGTACCACATATCAAAATAACTTATTGTTCGAAAATGTACAAACATTTTCCGAAAATAAACTAAAAATGTTTCCGAGAAAACTCGTTTCCTAGCCAACGAGCCTTAGGTTAGTAGCAAATTGAGTTATTGAATTTTGAAGCATTAAATGAAAATTCGCTACTAAAACGCACTTACTGCGTCTCGATTTTTTACAAACATGCATCATATTTCGATGAAAAATGCAAAAATGCAATAAGGAATGTTCAAAAAAAAATTCTAGGTAACACTAACAACTTATGGGCCACCGTGTGATTGTCAAAATAATTTTATAGTATGCAGCTCAAGACACCCTATAAGTAAAGTATAAAAATTTTTCACGTATCTTGCATAATAACACTTATATTGAGCTTTACTGTAGAAATTCGTCGTCACCCTGTATATATGTAAGCAGAAAGTAAACTTTGATATGGATTCTAGGGGGCCTAGTTTGCGCTAATTTGAAGAAATCTTTTTAGAATTCCGAAGTTGTGGTCTCCTCATTAACGAATTTTTTCTATGAAAATTAGCTAAAAATTATAGACTGTTAAACCATAAACTTAACTAAAACTACTGCCAAGCATCAGGGAAAGGGTCTATTTGAAATGAATTTTCTGGAAACATTTTAGTAAACTGAAGCGCAATGATGGTTGAAGCTGAACCTTAAGGGTTTGCAGAACACCCTTTACATAATCCGTATTTCTTTCAGGTTCATTGCCGAAATGACTTTGATGTTTTGAGGAAAACCTCAATTTTTTTCCTTTAAATGGCTATAACTTTTTCGTCTTTAAACTTAGAGACCTAAATTTTAGTAAATGGTTCACCCTTTATAATAAAAACACGCGTACCAAATCTGGTTGACATTACTTTGTTATTACCGGAGATATACATTTTTCCCGATAGAAAACACAAAATTTTACGGGAAAACCTGGGCCAGTTTTCCTGGCTAACGAACTTATCCAGTCCACTTATAAACACAAAGACACAAAGGAAGGTACTCAGCAAATTTGAGCAAAATGGGCCCATTATCTTTAAGTTGTCGGTGTGATACATATATTATATATATATATATATATATATATATATATATATATATATATATATATATATATATATATATATATATATATATATATATATATATATATATATATATATATATATATTGAAAGTGACCCTGGATATGGGTTCAGAAATTTTTTCTAAATTCAAAAGTCGGGGTCTCCCCATTAGTGAATTTTTTAAAGAAAATTCACTATAACGAGCACTTGTGAAGCCACGGGAAAAGTCTGCTACCGTATTAAATATAGAACGGTTTCAATAAGTTAGGGCAAGAACAAACAACCAAATATGCTATTCAAATTAAATTAAGTTTTAAAAGTTTTTATCTCTTTACTAAATTATTTTTTTTTACAAAAACTCGCTAAAAAATTTATCGGAATAACGATAAACTGATCAGCTAACGGTAAAGTGAAAGGAGACTAAAAAAATTCATAAAAAGTGTAGTCATTAACTAGAACTAGAACTCGTCATGGAGCACTCGACTATCGGATGTACAATAATAACAATAACAATAACTTTATGTCACAAAGATATTTTACAATATGTACAAGGGTGAGGTTTGTTGATTACAATGTTCCAGTTTATTCTAATAATATCGATACCATTGTATGTCTACATAATTCATTAAAATGTTTACATACTCTATTTATCCTCTACTTTACATATTCTGTATTCGTGTACTTATTTCTAGCTAATTTCATACATTTGTTTATCTAACAGGTAAAATGTTTTGGATCTAAAAAACCTGTGTTTATTTATCAAGTTGGTAATTAGATGTGCAAGACAGCAAGTTGCTGTCTTTTATTTACACGATACGTTAAAATAATAACAATAACAATAATAAAAATAGTAAATAATCTGCTTTTCTTACAAGGCAATGTGGGATTGTTATGGTTATTATCACCACTATTATTGCATTAGTTGTGAAATAATTTCAGTTTAGCATAGAGTAACTTGTGCTTAATTCTGAATTTTATTGCATGGGCCTTATAATTTTTAATTTTGGCTAATGTTTTTTTATGAAGCTGAGTGTAATTGCACTTATTAGATATATTACTGATACATTGATGCATGTAAGGGATACTTGTGGTATTATGTAATTCCCTGATTCTTGTATAGCGATTTTTATTGAGAATTAGTCTAAGACATTTGTTCTGGAAGCGTTGTAGTTTTAACATATGACATCTAGATGCACTACACCAGACTGGAGCTGCATATGTTAGGATTGGTCCTATAATGGTCTTATATAGGGTAAGCTTATTTGGTACACTAACTTTGCTGTTTCTGTGGAGTAATGGGTACAGGGATCTCAACATGCCATTGGCTTTTTGTAAAGAAATTTCTATGTCTCTTATAGGTTAACCTTGGATCGAGATTAACCCCCAGATATCTGACATTTTTGGTTTTATTAATTTTTCTATCGTTTATTTTCAATGGTTGGAAAATTTTAATGTCTTTAAATTTTTTACTGAAAACAAAACATCAAATTTACTTGCATTAATTTGGATTTTCCATTTTGAGTAGTACTTTTGTAGCTGATCCAGATGAACTTGTATTTGCTTCGCGGCAACTACTGAACTAAATGAGTGAGCATATATGGCTGCATCATCAGCGAATAGTGCTGTTTTTGTTTTTTGAAAATTGGAAATATCATTTATGTAAATGTTAAAAAGTCTTGGGCCAATTAATGAGTCCTGTGGAACCCCAGCCAAAATTATCTTTTCGATAGATTTGACGTTATTTAGCACAACTCTAAATCTCCTATTTTTCAAATATGAGTTTACTAATAATACAAGATATCTACGGTAGTTATTTTGTATCATTTATATATAAGTCCGTCTTGCCACACTGTATAGAACGCTTTCTGTATGTCGAGAAATGCCATGACTGTTGTTTTGTCTAGGTTAAATTTAACGCTTATGTCATTTACAATTCGGACTACCTGTTGTATTGTATTATGGTTTTTCCTACATCCAAATTATGTACAGGGCTTAGCCGACTCAGATACGCTCGATGACAGACTAGCAGGTATATCCAGTAGTATGTTAATTGTAGAACGTCTTTTCTATTTACACCAAAAATTTTTTATTCACAACAGATTTTTTGCTCACATTTGAACGAAATGAAGGAAACTAACGACTTAGACACAGACCTAGGAGCTTGTTAGTCATTTAGTGTCGTATTTTTCACTCACGTTGGCACTCCTACCATAATTACCAATTTTGACGTTTTAACTTTGTTTCATCAGATTTAATTAATTAAAAATTAATTTACCTCTACCTTTTTTGTCTTTTAACATACATATCTGAATTTTGGACATAGGACACTTTATGACAGAAATCAGCGTACCAAATTTGGTTGCCCTTACTTTGTTATTTTAGGATATAAATTTTTTTCGAAATAAAACAACATTTTCCGAGAAAATTTGGACCGATTTTCCTGGCTAACGAACTTATCCAAGCCACTTGCAAAAGAAAGGTATGTACCAAATTTGATTAAAATCTGCCCATTATTTTTTGAGTTATCAGTGTGACACATACATACATACATACATACATACATACATACATACATACATACATACATACATACATACATACATACATACATACATACATACATACATACATACATACATACATACATACATACATACATACATACATACATACATACATACATACATACATACATACATACATACATACATACATACATACATACATACATACATACATACATACATACATACATACATACATACATACATACATACATACATACATACATACATACATACATACATACATACATACATACATACATACATACATACATACATACATACATACATACATACATACATACATACATACATACATACATACATACATACATACATACATACATACATACATACATACATACATACATACATACATACATACATACATACATACATACATACATACATACATACATACATACATACATACATACATACATACATACATACATACATACATACATACATACATACATACATACATACATACATACATACATACATACATACATACATACATACATACATACATACATACATACATACATACATACATACATACATACATACATACATACATACATACATACATAGATATATATATATATATATATATATATATATATATATATATATATATATATATATATATATATATATATATATATATATATAAATTGAAACTGGCCCTGGATATGGGTTCTAGGAGGCCCAGTTCGCGCTCATTTGAAGAAATTTTTTCAAAATTCAAAAGTCGGAATCTCCTAATCCTAATTTATTGTCAGAAAATAGATACGTTGTTGTTTGAAAGCTCACGGTCCTGTGGCGTTGAAGATTTGAGCAGGTGATCAAGCGCCAGACGCCAGTCCCAGTCAGTCAATTGGATATTAAAATAATGCAAGTCTCCTAGGCCGGTCAAAGAAGTCGCTGTCTAACATCGTTGTTCTGCCAGTTCGATTACCAGCAGTTCGATGGGCACCCCTGGCCATCAGACGGTTTCGGAACCGCCGAATGTACGTTATAAAAGAGCTGCATATTTCGCAGTACGCAACTTTCATTTAGCAAGAATGCATCTGTATATGTATGCAAAAAGTAACATGCATGTTTACATGAGCAAAACAAGACTTATCGTACTGGGAAAACCGGTCAAACAAGCAACGATAGTAGTCAACATACAACAATTAGAACAAGTTAAGGCCACGGGAGTGCAGCTGCATGCAAACAGGAACCAGGAGACAAAAGTAAACAAAAGACTACAAGCCGCAGTGAGACTGTATCAAGCTTTAATACAGCCGTTCATTTAAAAGAAAGAAATATCGACCAAAACAAAAATGGGTGTTTACAAGTCCGTGTTTTGTCCAGTGTTAACTTATGGCAGCGAAAGTTGAGTCCTGACAAAAGCTATGGAAAGCAGATTACAAGCGGTGGAAATGAAATACCTAGGAAGCGTTAAAGATAAGATAATGCGAATGACAAGTTGAGAGAAGAATTGAAAACATAAGCAATGAACAAAATAGTGGAAAAACAAAAACTCAAGTTGTTTGGACATTTGGTGAGAATGAACAGGGAGAGTTGTGAAAAAAGTATGGCAGTCAAGGGTAATAAGGTTTAGACACCCAGGAAGACCAAGAAGACTTGGAATAGAACAGTGGCTGACTTTCTCCAAGAAAGGAACACGACCTGGGAAGCGGCAAGGACGACAGCGAGAAACAAAACAGAATGAATCAATTTTGTACATAATTAAGTAGTTGGAATTGTAATTCAACCTGACACCTTCGGGTAAAAGGTTACTGATGATATATATATATATATATATATATATATATATATATATATATATATATATATATATATATATATATATCTGAAACCGTGATAAGATTAGATATCGATGCAGGGTTTTTATCATTAAGTTTGTCTTGAGCCTCAGACACCATCAGTTTTCACCTATCTCGTTTAGAAATAGGAGTTTCCCTTTAAAAGTGAGCAACTTCACCAGGGTACCCAGCAGAAATCAAAAATCAAATTCCCTGACATTTCCAGACCCCCCGAGCACATTTTTCATAATACTCGAAATAAAAACATACATACCTGAATACTTTTTTTGTGAACAAAATAAATAGAAACTTTGAATAAAAAACTTACATAATCAAAAACATAAGTATGCTTAACTTCGTTAAATTTATAATATATAGCATTTTCGAGAAGAAAATTTGCATTTTTTTAATGGAAAAACTGGACTTTCATAACTGACCGACAAACTTAGCTTCCGGAAAGAATTTTCCAGTGTGATGGAACAAACCAGAAGTCTCTAGGTGGCGTAGAAACTTCGCAAACCATATTGTTCGTATATATAAATTTGGATAAGCCTCGGAAATGGGTTGCAAAAGTTCAAATTCGCGCCCATTAATTTTTTTTTTACACAATATCTTTACTACTCTAAAAGCGACATTTTATTTATGAAAATGCGCTGAAAAAGATTAAACAAAGATACTGTTTACATGTGCCATATACAAATGCCAAATATTTTGCAACTTTCAACAAGATCATAAAGGGTAGAATAGAATAAACACATTCGCAGCACAGCTCCACCCAGCCAATACTTAAAACGTATTTTGCATTTTACGCATTCAAGGAAGAACATTCCAGGTGAGATGTACATATGAGACATGTTTGAGATAGATGAAGAAGACGCTATTTATATCGGCGAATGATGTGGCATACGCTGTGTTCATTGGCGGATTTAAGTGATATTCGTACTCAAGGTAAGACGTATTGTTATCAAGATATATTTTCCCAGGTATGAGAAAACTATTTACATTAGAAAATTCATACAATATATATATATATATATATATATATATATATATATATATATATATATATATATATATATATATATATATATATATATATATATATATATATATATATATATATATATATATATATATATATATATATATATATGTTTGTGAAATCATAATAAAAGCGCATCTGCTAGTGCGAAATTTTATAAATATATAATTTCCAGGTCTATACAATTATTTCCATGACATTTGAGTAAAATCACAAATTTTCCTGACATTTTAGGGGGTATTTCACATTCCCTGATTTTTCCAGGCTTTACAGGTCGCTAGGCACCCGTTTCACGCACTCTGTACATGTAAAAATTATTAAATGTAGCAATTTTCAAAAAAGATTATCTACTTACTTTAACAATATATTTATCGGCTAAAGCTAATATCGGCATCACATTTGTATGAGTGATGAAAATCTTCCCTGTATAGAAATACTCCAAAAACAAATGAAAATATTTTTGGCATTCTGGTAGCTCTGTTAGTTCTATTCTGCTTTCTTGCCATTCTGACCACTGCGGTCTCATAAGCATTGCCTGAAGAAAATTTAATAATTTATTTAATAGGCTACATAATACGAGTATATTTTCAATGCAAGCAGGACGTTAAGCAATAGTTTCAGCTGATATAATTTAGGTTTCAAATTAAGAGAAGTGTTGGATCTAAATAAACACGTGGTGGCAGCTTTTCTGATTTGTGCACAATACATCAGCATTAACCCAGGGCCAGGTTTAGGAATGTGGGTGCCCATGGGTAAAGTTATTGTGGGACCCCCTGTTAAATAATAAATAAAAACCCCACAATAGTTTTTGTCAATAAGAACAAAAATTGCGATAGGTTACTAATTAAGTAGATATGTATTTATTTATTGAAAACCCTCCTACAGAAAATCTACTTACAGGATGGGATACAAAACAAAACAAAAATACCAATATATAATATTAAAAAAAGTCTGGACGCAGCAAGTGCGTTATGGTAGCGAACTTTCGTAAAAATATTTTTCATAGTAAATATGTCTTGTTTTTAAAAGAAGGACATTTGGTTAGCAGTAGTGTTGGGAAATACAGCGATTTTCGAGTAACCAGTAAACTGGTGAAAGTTATTTAGAAATCACTGATTTTTAGCAGTGATTTGAATCACCACAGTGATTGAGAATTTTAGAAAGCGTGGAAATAACTGAAAGCAGTTATGATTGGTTTCACTAGTGGTGTTTTTAAGATTTTTGTGCAGAATTATAGGATATCCATGCGTTAAATATTTTGTCTCACTATTCTGTATAATTAACTATAAGGCCTATTGGTAATAAATAATTTGTTGTAGATTAATTAGCGTAGTTTAATTTGTTATAAAAGAATAAAGATAAAAAACAACTAGATTTTAATATGCAACATTTGGAAAATCATTTGTGTCCCTACCTGCATTATCATTTTTTTTTGCGAACTTGTAATGTAGTCATAGAGACCGTGGGGTGATTTGGGATTATATGTTTTTTAAAATTTGAGTTGGACTTGAAGGTTTGGAGGTTCGGAGGAGAAGGAAAAACATGTGCCAGCAGGGAGTTCCACAACTTGGAAGTCCTCGGGACAAAAGAGCGGGCATAACAAGATGTTCTATGTCTGGTGACCTGGACAGTAAAAGGGTGCATTCGCTCTGTTCCCCTGGTAGATCTGTTGGGGGCAGCAGGTGGAGAAACTGTGGAAGAAAGCTCCTCTGAGCAGTGCCCGTGCAGATATCTGTAAAAGAGAGAGGTCTCCAACGGCATGGTGGGCAAGGGATGGCAGCCTTTGGGTGAGGATAGGGTCACCGATGAGACGAATAGCTCTCTCCTGAATGGAGTCCAGGATAGCGAGTGTAGAAGCAGCAGCAGCACCCCAGATGTGGGAGCAGTATTCGAGGTTTGGTCTTATTTGTGAAGTATATAAAGTATAGAGATTAGCTGGTGAAAAGTATTTGCGAGCCCGGAAGAGAAAACCTAATTTCTTAGCAGCCGCTTCTGCAATTGATGTGACATGTTGGTGCCAATTGAGATTTCGATCCACAGAGATGCCAACAAGTGAAAAGGACTCATTACTTTGAATAACTTGGTTGTTTATTGTGATGGGTCTAGGGCTAGTGTATCTCTTATGAGAAAGAAAGCAAGACTGTGATTTGGTGGGGTTGAATTGTACAAGATTTCTACTTCCCCAGTCTAATATTTTTTGGAGATCCAGGGAGATAGAACCATCCATGAGTCTGCGATCCTCATCTAGTTGGGCTAAAGAGAGAGGCTTGTATATTGGAGTGGAGGGTGCTGTCGTCCGCGTAACTGTGAACTGGGTTGGATGTGCTCGAGAGGAGGTCGTTGATGTGGAGAAGAAACAAAGTAGGGGCTAAAGCTGAACCTTGAGGAACTCCTGCATTAATTGGATACAGTTTAGAGGAATGGCCATCCACGACAACAGAAATGCTCGGGTTAGAGAGGAAATTTGCTGTCCACGTACAGAGTTTTGGTGGTACGCCATAGGCCGGTAGTTTATTAAGCAGCGCTGCGTGCCAGACCTGGTCGAATGCTTTGGATATGTCTAGAGCGACAATCTGGGATTCACCGTGTAGTTCCATAGACTTGTTCCAAGAATGGGTGACAAAGGAAAGGAGGTCGGCAGGTGATCTGCGCTGACGGAATCCATACTGCCTGTCGTGGATTAGACTGTGTTTTTCAAGTAATTTTAGTAATTCAGTGTTTATATACTTTTCCATCACTTTAGAGATGACTGAAAGGAGAGAAATAGGCCTGTAGTTGCTAGGAAGCGCTTACGATCCTTTCTTGGGGACGGGTTGTACTCGAGCAGTTTTCCAATTACTAGGGAATATGCCTCTATTGTAAGATGTCTGAAACAGACGAGTCAGGACAGGAGCAAGTTCTGGTGCGCATTTTTCGAGAACAATTGCTGGGATCTCGTCAAGGCCAGAGGCTTTCCTGGTATCAAGAGAAGAGAGCATCTTTCGTACCTTTCTAGTTTTGAAAATGATATCCCTCATTTTATGTGCGATATTGGGGACTGTTGGTGGTTGAACATTTGGAGGTGGGTTGAGAGTAGAATTGCCGGCGAACGAGGCAAAAAGTTCAGCCTTGCCCAGGGCAGCAGAAACAATTTCATCCCCTGAGACAAGAGGTGGGAACGTGCTCTTGCAGAAATTATTCCCAATAGATTTAGCAGGAGTCCAGAAGGGTTTGCTGCCGCTGGAGCTTAAGAGGACTTTTGATGTGGTTATTAAACGAGTTTTTTGCCTCAGAAAGAATGCGGACATAGCGGTTTCTTGCATCGTTAAATGCTTGACGGTTTTCTTGACTGGGATTGTGTAGAAGCTTTTTGTGAGTTTTGACCTTTTCAAGTCTGGCCTTGTCACAGGATTTAGAGAACCAGGACTTTTGAGTGGCTGCAGAGGTTTTCTGTGTACATGGAATAAATAATTCCATGCCAGCTTGGATAATTTCGGTGACGTTTTGTGAGATATCAGAGGGGTTAGGATGAGAGAAGCAGGCAGACGCCCATGGAAATGAGGAAAAGTAATCTCACATTTCGTCCCAGTTCGGGGAGTTGTAGTGCCAAACGATACGTGGGTGTGATGACTGTGTGACCTCAGGTTGTATTGCGCAGGAAGCAGTGACCATGCCGTGGTCTGAGCGACCCAGGGGGGGGGGAGGGGGCGGTGACTGATATCTTATAGCAGTCAGGATTTGTAGTTAGAAGGAGATCCAAGGGATTTGAGCTGTGTGTTGGGATGCGAGGAAGTAAGTAGGTTGCTGAACCATATTGGTTAAAGAATTGCTGACTGCAAAGGCCTCCGCTACTCTTCCTTGTGGATCGGTTTTTGAAGATCCTAGCCATTCCTTATTATGGACATTGAAGTCACCAAGAATAGTGACCTCGGAGGAAGGATATTCAGAAATCAGATGTTTGGTTTTTTTTAGAAAGGTAGTCAAAGAGCTGGACAAAGTTGTTGTCAGAAGGTGACCGGCCAATTACAATACTTTTAAATTTCACAAAGGTATTTGCGATGTGTTTATATAGCTTTGTTTATTCTTCGATCAAAAGATACATGTCTCCCTTTCAGCACAGTGTTGCGCTTAAACGTTCCACTTGCACCAATCTCATCGTGATGACACATTATATTTCCAACGTTTTGGATGTACAAGGCCAAGTCGAAATAATTTATACAGACTTTTCTTCAAAGGCTTTAGGTAGAATTAACCACGCGAGCATTTTGTTGAAGCTGGACAGGCTGGGATGCTCCTCTCAATTGGTAATTTTGTTTCAATCCTACCTCCAAAACAGAACTCAGTACGTGGTCTATGTTGGTCACCATTCCGAAAACTTTGTTGCCACTTCTGAAGTTCCTCAAGGTTCAAACTTGGGTCCTTTGCTTTTCCTTATTTTCATAAATCGCTTACCTCCGAACTCTTGGGTGCGGCAAGCTGCTTTTTTGCTGATGATTTGAAGATATATACACATATTGATTCTGTGGACGATTGCATTGTACTCCAATGCAATCGAACTAAATAAGGTGCACAAATGGTGGGAGAAAATTACCTGGACATGAATATGACAATGTGTAAAGTCGTGTCATTTACCAGGAAAAAAGCAGTATTTCGTTTATAACTACACAACTAATATTCGAAGATGTAGAACCAGATTGTCGACTCTGGGGTTATATTTGACTCTCAGCTTTCTTTTAGTGAGTAAATTTCAAGTACTGTCCTTTCGGCCTTACGTACGTTGGGTTTCCTTATAAGAAATTGCACTCACTTTAAAAGTGTGCAGGTTCTGAAAGCATTATTTTATGCATACGTTAGGTCTAGGCTCGAATACTGCTGCCTAGTATGAAATCCCTATTACAGGTGCCATAGTTGAGTGTTGAATCGAAGATTTATGAAATACCTCAACTATAAAATTCATGGTGTCTATCCTCTAAGAGGTGCATCTGAAGAAAGTCTCCTACTACACCTGAATGAAACGTCTCTGCTAAGCCGTAGAACTACTACCTCCTTAGAGTTTACTGTATCCTGGATGATGGGATTGACACTCCGGACATCTTGGCTCAGATTTTCATTACGCCACGACTTAATTCTACATTCTCTTGTTTATTCTATTGTCTGTAGCCTAGGTCAAACCTCATGCTTAGATCTTCTATCTACTTCATAACGTCTAACTTTAACAACATTAGTCAAAATTGTGATATAAATACTGACCCAATCAACTATATTTTAACCTTTGTTTCACGTACAATTCTTTAACATCACTGGATTACTGAAGTCCCTAGAGTTGTGGGCCTGTTTATATTGATTAAAGTTTGGTTTTATTACTTTTATAATTTTATATGAGTTATGTTTTGTTTGTTATTTGATATTTTTTTCATTATCATTTATATTACTTTGAATTCAATTATAATATTCTTATAATCATACAGGATATGCTTTAATTGTTTTTCTTAATTGTATATGTACAGGTTTAATCTATAATATACTATAATGGGGACCTGTGTTCTGTTGGGTATTTAAATAAATAAATAAATAAATAAATATTATTGCTTCATTGTGGGTGCTTTCATTCCCCTCTTGCATGTCTACATATAACCACCCTCGTTGCATAAACCACAAGAGCTCCAAGAAAGTTAAGAAGTTACAGGACCTGGGCGAATAGGGGTGCTGTGCGGGGTGGGCGTGGTTTAATGGGGGGTATGGGGGTGGTGGTGGTGTTGGTGTATGGCTTCGAAATGTGAAAAAGGAGCTTTTCAAGGTCTGATAAGCTGTTTTATTCGCATTTTCTGCTCATATTACCTTTTCACTGCCTACACGGTCCAGCACCCCTATTCACTCCTGGTCCCCTAACTTCCTTTGGGGGTGTGAGCAAGACATTTTTCTTTTGGTTTGTTCATTCAGCGTGGGGGGGGGGGGAGGTCTAAACATATATGTTTCTTACACATTACACACTTTTTAAACAGTTCCCCAATACGGTTCTGTTCTGTGAGACCTCTTCCCATTTACTACTTTAACCATAACCTTAACAATGCATCCATTGTGAGACTCACAGGAATATTCCAGACCTGGCAGTTTGAGTCATAGTACTCTACTAGTGCACCGGTACCAGATCGCTTTTTGTACGCTACACATATCTCTGTCATCTGGCTCTTAATTATTAATGTACACCAAGGCCTTCTTATTTCTGAAATTGTGCATTCTTCACCTTCTGTTAAGAGTGGTTAAAGCGTGCTTTTGTCATGAGGTCATAACCCATTACATATGATTTGTTTACTATATTATTGTTTTTGTAATGAGGAAAATGCGATGTCATGGGTTATTTGCACCCAAAGGGCCAGACCTACCTTATTTGCTTGAGATAAAAAAGGTAAGTGTTATGTGAATTTACTGTTCTTTTTTAAATTTTGATCGTTTGACAAAATTCGCTATTATCTGCTCTCTTTTTGCTGTACAAACGAGGGTACTTATATTGTATGATGGATTTTCTTCCCCTAGCGTTTCACTTGTTGCTGCTTGGTCGTGGGGGTTTTCCTTTCCCTCTCACAGTCTACAACCACCCTCCTCGTATAAACCACAAGACAAATTTCTTGTGAGCAGCTCACAAGAAAGTTACCGGACCTGGGGTAATTGTGCTGAGTAGACAGTTTTTAAGGGCGTAGAGCTTCAAAATGTGGAAAAGGCAGCTTTTCGAAGTCCATTAAGCTGTTTTCTTCACATTTTCTTCACTGCCCAGCACACCTATCCACTCCTGGTCTTGTAACTTCCTTGGGGGCTGTGAACAAGAAATTTTCACTCCTGGTCTTGTAACTTCCTTGGGGGTTGTGAACAAGAAATTTTTCTTGAGGTTTCTGCATCCGACGGGAGGTATAAGCATGTTTTTCAAAAAATTGAATGAAAAGCGTTCAGGAGATTATCTGCAAATTTACCAAAACAACTTATAGAAGTCCAACTAAGCTGTTTTTTCGCCTTTTGTACTAATATTTCATTTCAATCTTCTTTCCCGCATAGCACCCTATTCTCCCCGGGTCCCATTAATTATTGTAGGTTGAAACCACAACACTTCTCTTGTGGTTTATGCATACAGGTAGTTCTAAGCATCTCTAAAAAAATTCTGAAAGTGGACCATTGGTTAACCTGTAAATTTACACTGAAAATTCACCAAATAATCTAGCAACCTCGTACCCACTTTATTCTTTAAACAGTCAAACTGACTTGCCATGGCTGAGTAAAATTTTAATTAACGTTCATAGAAACTCATTCCTTTAGGTTGGTGTGGGGGGGGGGGTCTAAATGAAACCTGTAAACTAGTGTTGTGAGAATACGTAATAAAGTATTTGTTGAATCCAAGTATTGGATTATTCATATTAATCTGAATATCTCTGGTAGTGTGATACATAATACAGAATTATATATAGTAAACACAGTGTATGTGTACGATACAAGATCTCTATGAGCCGAATGACATATACAGCAGCGTCAGCCAGCCAATAACAGCAGCAACACAATAAAACACACTCTATTCGTATTCGTAATTCATAATAACAAATATGGGTAAATCTGCAGTTTATGCCCGCGAGTCCTCGCATACTAGAATTTCGTCGTTGGAGTTCACACGCTGTTGCCACATCCTTCTGCCGGACGCTGCTTATTGCTCTAGGGGGCTGCCTGAACTGACCTACAGGTCCTGTAGGTCAGTTCAGGCAGCCCTTTAGAGCAATAAGCGGCCATCTTTAAGTAGATGGGTCCCGTACATGCATTGAGAGAGCGACATTGCCGGCTGGTGCTTATGGCTCCTGTTTGACCTGACCCTCCTGACTTACAGGGTTGCCTGACCTGACATTCCTGACCTGTCCTGTAGGTCAGTTAAGGCATGCCCCTAGAGCAATAAGCACCGTCCGGCAATGCTGCTCTCGCAATGCATGAAATGACGGGACTCGTCTACTTAAGGATCGCCGCAATAAGCACCATCCGACAGAAGGATGTGGTAACAGCGTGTGACTCGCGGGCATAAACTGCAGATGTACCCAACTATGAATCTGAATCTGCACCTACCCCCTACCCGCAATATTATATAATGGTAATCGAACTTTTTCTTATATTTCTAGAATGGGGTGTATTGTGTTTCGTTATATCCTGCTCATCTATTTCTAATTGTGTTAATTAGATTACACAAGGGTTTGTTGAAATGAGAAGTTGGATTTAGGCTAACATAAATATAATACATTAACAAAGCGAGATCAAAGAAAGCTGACCTGAAAAACGTCGCTGAATGCACACAGCATGAGTTTATGTGCACCATATTCTTTACCAGCCACTGTTAAATACACATCGCATAACTGCTTTTCTACAAACAAACGTTTCAAAACTCCTAGAAAACTTTCTGTATTGTCCACCTAAAAAGATGTTAATTACAGCAAATAATATCGAAAGGAAATATAATTCCATTACCATTACTTGACAGGTATCATCATTTTCTTTAGCTGGTGAATTTTTCCTGCGAGTTTTAGAAGGAGAGGGTTCATAATCATTTGGGTCATAAGCTCGAGAATATGACATTCCTTGAAGCTTATTATTTACTAGAATATTCGCATAAAAAAATATACTATAGCCTGCCTTAGAAGATATATTTTTTGTATCATCTGTTTCTGTTTTCCATTTTTTTTTGACATACCTCAAAGCTAAGAACTATGAACGTTGACAATTTAGACGTCAAACATTTGGACAGGTGACAGCTATTGTCGCTTTTTCTTCTTTACCTAGTCTAATAATCGTGTATCCCTCGGGTCAAATAACATAGTCAAATGTTAAGAGTGTTCAACGTCACGACATAAAAAATTAATAATACACAGCCAACTAATTTTTGTTTGTTTATTTCCCTTTTAGTTACTTCTAAAGGAACGAAATTGTATAAAAGGTGAAGAAGGCCCTAAATTGTGGGAGAAATTTGAGATGCTCGTTGGCATCACACGACACCTCATGGTATTTTGCGCAAGTATGGGAAAACTGGTATAAGTCTGATATATTCGATATTGAGTTAAATAGTGGAACATGTCCGAAGTGACCAGAATAACCGCGTGAAAACTGATATAAGTAGACAAATACAATTCTGTAGGCGATATTACTTGGTGCATATGGCATAACTCAAAGTTTTTGTTGTGGAAATAGATACAAGTCTACTTGACACACTCAAATCAATCTTTAGTTGGTGTATGTCGACATAATGGTGTGTCCAATTTATTAAAGAATCACAGTATGTAAGGAAAACTGGTATATGTGGACATATTGAGTTTTAAGTATCTGTAACAGTTGATATATGTAGACTTATATCACTTTACACCAAAGTATTGCAACTTTTTAACAATGTAACTCTACATGTATCAGTATACACAAAGTATCACTACAAAATGCGTAGTGGTAAGTACCTATACTTATGTCAGTATTCTCTCAGTATTGCTTGAAGTTACGTGTGTGTTGTGAGGTGTTAACCACATTATTGGATTTTTTGTTCAAGTTGAAAGTTGCGGAGTGTTGTTAACGCGAATATAAGAGTGAATTTGCCAGGATGTTTCACAGTTAATTAAGGTATTAATAACTGTTTCTTCACAAAACAATATAATACTTGACCTAGGTATTTACATTTAGTGAGGTTATGGCGTATTCAAAAAGATCAGAGTTTTTGGCTGAACTTCGAAAGAAGGTGGAGAATGAAAAATATTCCTCTAGGATTTTAGATGGTAAAAACAGTGTTCGTAATAACAAACACATTAGGTATATTTGATTTTTATAAATTTTATTACAGACGGCGAGAATAGTAGAGGCACGGCAATGTTAACAACGGAGGTATCAGCTGACAATACTAAAAGTGATGACCATATAATATGCTCTATTTATAATGGTAAACCCACTTCAAATACATCTTCTATGATATATATGTATTCTAACAACAATAAATTTCAGATTGCAGTCGTTCAGAAATCGGAGAACTGTATACGTCATCTAAGGTTACTGTTGAAGTTTGCTCCGAGGATGACTCACAGTGTGATTCACACGATTTGATTCAAGATAACGTCTTAGAAGCAGTTGAATTTTTGAGAATCCCAGAAAGTATCTTGATAGATCAAATCGGAATGAGGGGATATAACAGTACTCATGAATTGGGCGGAAGTCATTGTTCACAAAGTGATAATGTGCGCCCGGACAGAATTCTCAGAACTAAAAATGAAAGGAATGTGTTGAATGATAATGGAAACAATAAAAACGAGGAGATATTGAAAAGATCTGAATACAATGAGGCAGAAAGCATCCTATACGCTGAAGAATATAACGAAGATGAGCCAATGGATGATAGTGACGCAGACCCAGATTATACTCCCGAAGTTGAAAGTGCCGATATAAAGCATAAACAGCAGCTGGTGAAAATTGCCCAAGATGAAAACAAAGCAGAGATATCAAAACAGCCAAATCGAGAAACACGAGCAGTCCGAAATGATCGAAAATTAAAGAGAAATCTTGGACTGGAGTACAAAACAAAATATGGAAAAACAGTCAAAAAGAGAACGTGTCAAGAACTAGCAAACTGTAGACTCAAATGTAAAACCACCATACCTGATGAAAAGAGGCAGCATATATTCAAAGAATATTGGTCTATGGGAAATTACAATAAAAGGGTTTCTTTCATAGCTTCACTAATTACAGCGCTACCCAAAAAATGTTGTAAACTGAAAACTGTTGATCCCGCGAAACAAAAAAATAGAACTATAACTTATAATTTTCACTTACCTTTAGATGGATGTCAAAAAAGGGTTTGCAAATCCTGTTTCATGAAAACATTTGGTGAAACAAACAGGTTCATATCTGATGTCCTACAAAATAAAAATGCCTGTGCATCCGGAATTACTCACGGTGATTTAAGAGGAAAATCAGCACCTGCTAATAAAATTCCAGAAGAAGACATTGATCTGGTTCGTCAGCACATTCTTTCGATACCGTCTTATGAAAGCCATTATTGTAGGAAAAAGTCAGATAAAAAATACCTACCTCATTATTACTCTCTGTCCAAAATGTACGATGAATACAAAAAATGGATCCCTCCAAACAAGTCGCCTGTGTCACGATTTGTATACCAAGCAAAATTTCATGAATTAGGAATAAAAATCAAATCATTGAACAAAGACACATGCGCTTTGTGTGACAAATATAACATGCAACTCAGAATAACGTCCGATGAACAGGAAAAAGACAAAATACAAGACCAACTAGAAAAACACCAAAAGGATGCAGAGGATGCATATGTAGCAAAAAGAAAAGACAATGAAGCATCAATGACTGACCCATCCAAACAAGTAATAACCTTTGACCTGCAACAATGTCTGCCAACACCAGCTATCGAAACATCAGTAGCCTTTTACAAACGGCAATTGTGGACTTACAATCTGACGTTGTATCGATGTGGTGATAAAGCAGCTTTTAACTTTATGTGGCATGAAGCCGTTGCAGCAAGGGGTGTCTTATTAAATATCTAGACCAGACAACAGACGTGAAGGAAATAACATTATATTCCGATACATGTGCGGGGCAAAATAAAAACTCCTATCTTTGTTTGATGTTCATGCTTGCTATCAAGAAACATCCCCACTTAGAGCACATTAATCATAAATTTCTCGTACCTGGGCACACCCACGTGGAATGTGACGGGATTCATTCCATTATAGAGAAAAAGAAGAAGAAATATCCCCTTTCAATAGAACACCCAAGAGATTGGAATTTGGTCCGACTTTGTGGTTCTAAAAGACCATTTCACGTGACGGAAATGAACCAAGAGGATTTTTTTGAATTTTCAGCACTCTTCAAAAATCAATTTCAACTGAGAAAAATCGACACAGATGGCGATAGAGTTTACTGGAAAAATATTAAATGGTTAAGGTATTCTCAGCAACCTGGTGTGGTAGAATATAAAACAAACCTTGATGATAATACACCATTTAAAAAAATAAATTTCTTACGAAAAGGATCATCATGGCCAAAGACTATAAAAGTTCCACTTTCATACAGATCTTCAAATCCCATAAGCAAAGAAAAGAAAGCAAATCTCTTGGAACTGCTGCCTTATGTTGATAAGACGTTTCATGATTTTTATAAGAACTTATTGACCAAAGAAGATCTGCAGAATACTTTACCTTATCCTGATTCGGATGGTGACAGTGAAGAGGAAACAAATTAATTAAAAATTATATTTGACGTTCAATTACGTTAAAGAAATTTCATTGTTCATTTCGTTTTTTTTTTGCTTGTTTGTGAAAAATGGTATAAGTACTTTTCTTTTAATAAATTTTGTGAAAACTGGTATAAGTGAATTTTTTTCTCTCATATACTTAAACTATTTAGATTTTTGAGAAAGCTTACAAATACAGGCCTGTTTTTTAAACAACTTCAGAAAAAATTACTAATATATTTAATCATATATAGATTTGCTAGACTTTAAACTTTACAATGCTTTCCTGAAAACCTGTGAAATTGGACATATACCAGTTTTCCCATACATGCGCCATTTATGTATGATACATTCATGCGCAGTTGTTTCTTCTGGAACCTGTCTGGTGAAAATTTGAAAATCTTTTCATTCACCGCAGAAAATACTAGTGTAAAAACAGACTATTTAACACGACTAACAAAACTCCACTATTTTTTTTTAATCTTTTTTATTACAGAAGTAATTATAAACCTGATGGTGAGAGAAACAAACAGATATGCAATGCAAACCATAAATAAACGTATATCAGACTACAACAGGTACCAAAGTATCAATGTGTAATGCAATCAAATTTCAATGATTTACTTCTAAATATTGAAGGCACTGAGAAAAACTCTGGGAGAATAAGTTCGGTTCATGTAAGACACTATCTCCAAGAAGTTAATCATTCCGAAAGAAGATACTGGTGCTATGGAAAGTTGTCTCAAAAAAATGAAAGACAATTTGCTCAAAGCAAAACTCCGTTCTCGAAATACAAATTCGAAGAATGTAGTATATTTTATTGCGTAACCTATTTTATGGAGGTACCTGAGTGTCTCAAATGAATGTACCTATACATTTTTTTGTAAAATAAAGCCACTTTAGTTTTGGCATGTCTATTTTATTTCATTTATGAGTGTCCCCTTTCCACAATTTTTTGATACAGGAGTAGAGGCTACTGCATGCATACCTCATTCACACACCGTACTGTGTGGGATATCAAGATAGTGTGGGACTGCTACGTACTAAACTCCACTCCCTGGAGTACCGGACCTTAGTCCATACCTCTGGCGGAAAGATTCCACACAATAACGTTGGGATTTGAATGTTTCCATTTTGTTTTGCCGCGGGGGCTTTATCGGGCAAGGATAAGCTTTGGAGGCTTATGCCTAAGTGGAAGTTGCTCATCGTAGTCGGTGGCACTACGGAGAAGCGGCTTGTGCAAACCGAGTGGCTGGTAGTTGAGTTATAAACTCAAGTATCGAAAGCACTTTTAGATTAGGGTGAATCTGATTGTTTCTCATAAACCATGGCGCTCCGTTAACCCTTCTCAGAATTTCATTCTGAATGATTTGAAGGGTCTTGATGTGTGTGTCGGCCGCGGTGGCCCATGTAGGGCCACCGCGGCCGGATTATTACTTTGTACATGAGCAGTTTATTGTTTATGGCGTTTCTGTTAAAAATAAATTCACTCACCGAATGCTACTTACATCCATCACACAGTGAGAAGAGCAATTTTCCTTCCGTTTAAAATCTTCCCTTCGACTATTTTCTAAGGGTGCCTCGTCCTATGGGCGTTTTCTTTCCCTTTGCATGCATACCACCCCCACTAACAAAAACAGCATTTCTTGGGAATGGCCCCGAGAACGTTACGGGACCTGTGGCGAATAGGGGTTGTGCGGGCGGTAAGCTGGATTTTTAGGAGGTATAGCTGCAAAATGGGATATGGCGGCATATATTATTTTAGCTAAGCTGTTCTTTTTGCATTTTTCGTTTATACCCCTTTTTGTCATCTTCACCGCCCAGCAGCCCTATTCACCCCTGGCCTTGTAACCTTCTTGAGGGTTGTTTGTAAGAATTTTTTTGTGGTTTATGCATCCAATGAGCGTGTTTCTATACAGATTTTTCTAAAAGCACTCCGTGAGCTTATTTGAAAATTTACCAATATGAATTATAACAAAATAAAATTGGTGGTCTCCTGTTGTACCTTCTCCTAATCAAAAGTTAACGTTTCCAAAACTGCGCATGCAGAGTGCAGATAACACATTTAAATAGTAACGTCCTGCAATATCAATTATTCTTGACAAGTATTGTAGGCTTTAGCAGATGACTGCCCACAATAACTGATTATTATTTTTTGATGAATGCAGGTTGGTATGGGTTTGCAGAGTGGACAAGGGGCAAATAGTACATGAATGTCTCACACTTGTAATGAGTAGTGATAATTAGTCAGTCATGAATATGTAATAATATCTTCTTTACACTTCATATAATTGAATAGGTTTTTGAGCAGGTATAAATAGTACAGGCAATAGAGGAGCCCGTTACTCTTGTCCATAATGCACTAAACTACAGGAGTTTTTTTTGATAGATAGGTTCAGAATTACGCACTGAATGTAAAAACATAAAATCCTTACAAATTAGGAGGACGGAAGTGCCGCCATTTTGAGAAAAACCGTTTCGGCCTATATCTCCGTAACCGTGCAGTTTAGGCCAAAAATGGTAATGACCTTTATTGTAAATAATTGCATTTCTCATCTTTTTTGTTTAATAATGTTTTTTTGTATCACCGTTTACAACTTATACGACGATTAGCATTAATTTATTTACTTTTTTACCTATATCTTTGTTAATAATTGTTTAAAAAATAAAACAATTATAACTTAATTTTTCAACTGACAAATTTCCTACAATTTTTACTAAAAACTTTTTTTTCTAAAATCAATATTTTCAAAGTTATGACGCGTTAAATATTGCACTTTTCAATCGACAATTTTTTCTGGAAATATTTTAGTAAAATGAAGGACAATGACGGTTGAAGCTAAAACTTCAGGCTTTGTAAAACATTCTTCTTGAGACATTTTCTTTCCATAGCTTATATTAGTCTCAGGTTCTTTGCGTAAATGTTGCCGATTTTGACGTTTTAATTAGCGACTTTGACGTTTTGAGGAAAACCCCAATTTATTTTTCTTTAAATGCCTATAACTTTTTTATCTTTGAACCTACAGACCTAAATTTTGGTATATAATTTACCTATAATAACATAAAACCGCGTACCAAATTTAGTTGCCCTTACTTTGTCATTTCCGGAGATATGATTTTTGTTCGAAAGAAAATACAAAATTTTCCGGGAAAACCTGGGCCGATTTTCTTGGCTAACGAACTTGTCCAAGCCACTTACAAGAGAAAATTATTCACCAAATTTAATTAAAATCGGACCATTATTTTTTGAGTTATCGGTGTGATACATACATACATACATACATATATATATATATATATATATATATATATATATATATATATATATATATATATATATATATATATATATATATATATATATATATATATATATATAAATTGAAACTGACCCTGGATATGTGTTAGGGGGCATCATTAGCGCCTATTTCAATTTTTTTTTTCAAAATTCAAAAGTCGGGGTCTTCTCATTAGTGAATTTTTTAAAAGAAAATGCACTAATAATAATTTTAGAAAAAAAAAAGTTTCAAGTAAAAGTTCTAGAAAATTTGTCGATTGAAAAGTTAAGTTATAAGCATTTTATTTTTTAAACAATTATTAACAAAGATATAGGTAAAAAAGTCAATACATGAATGCTAATAGTCGTATAAGTTGTTAACGGTGAGTGATACAAAAAAAATATTTAACAAAAAAGATGAAAAATGCAATTATCTACAATAAAGGTCATTACCATTTTTGGTCTAAAGTGCACGGTTACGGAGATATAGGTCAAAACGGTTTTTCTCAAAATGGCGGCACTTCCGCCCTCCTAATTTGTAAGGATTTTGTGTTTTTACATTCAGTACGTAATTCTGAACCTATCTATAAAAAAAACTCCTGTAGTTTAATGCAGAAAAAAATTCTCTAGTGCCTGTACTAAAATATGTAGCACTGATGAACGATTATAAGCTCAAAAACTCTCACGACAAAACATCATATTATGTGTTTGCCAACATTCAGAGAAATATTCACAATCACATACATTTATCCACGCAACTTGCAAGAATTCTGCCAGAATTTCTTTTACTGATTATTTTTCAGGTCATGTTAACTCTTAAAACTAATATGACAATTATTGAAATTACAGTCCATTTGAAATTTCGCGGAAATCGAGTACAGGATTTTAATTTACATTTTCTAATTAAAACAGACACTTCGACAATGAAATATCACATGAGTCATTTCTTCATAATTGGTACTTGTGACCCCTGTCCACTTTTTCTCACTGATGCATCCATTAATACAGAAATGCCTCGATTTCCGTGTTTCGTCCAGAAGCCTCTGTACAAAAAATGAGGAAACATGGAGTTGCTGATCCCATGTGATCGTTGACCAATCAACATTTTGACGAACGTATGCCCACACTGTTTTTATCCAGTTACTGTAATCGAAAGCATAAATAAAACAAAGTTAACTTCAATTCTAAACAATATTTTGGCAAAAGTGCTTATCAAACATACTTCTTCAATTAAAGTGCTTTAAAACTTGAACCACCGTGTCGGATACATAGTCGTGCCCTTTTTTGCAGCTGTGATGGTCTCCTTCAAACAATCTTCCTCCATCAATGTTGCACAGGCTAAATTAATTCTCTAGATTAAATGTCCTCTATCATTTCGTTCCTTATAAATAAGGACTATCGTGCGGCCCAAATATAAGTCAACAGGGGTCAGGTCTGAGGATCTAGCTGGCCATGCTATCGGTCCATCTCGCCCTATCCATCTATTAGGAAAATGGTAGTTCAAAACTATTTGCCTTTGGACACTGTAGTGGACAGTGCAGCCATCCATTTGGAATATAGTCTGTCAAGGGCTAACTGTGTAGTAAATGTTTGTGGGTTTTCCTCAATTCCAGGGATTTTAGTTTGCGCTCCTTTGAAGAAATTAGAAATTTTTCAAAATTCAAATGTTGCGACCTTTTCATTGATGAATTTTTTTTAAGAAAATTTACTAAAATGCGATGACGGAGTGGGAGAAACGTACATTTTATGCAAAAATGTGTATTTTATTTTTGAAAACTAGAGTTGACGGTCCGAGCATTTTGCTAAAAAATGAATCGCTTAAATTTTAATGAGTTTATTCCATAATTTTACCGCTCGCTGTATAACACACACACACACACAGATATATATATATATATATATATATATATATATATATATATATATATATATATATATATAACACGAAAACACCTAATTTTATTACTGATATTCGAAAAAAAATGGTTACATGACAATAATCATTTATCCAAATTTTGAATATAATTGAATGATTAATCTAACCGCAAGTGACCATTCAATTATGTCTGAGAATGTTGAATGTCCTAGACTAGAGATCAACTGGACATCTTCTGAATGTCCCAATTCGGATATTCCGACCAGATTTGGACCATAGACGGGCGTCCCTGGACCGTTGTGTGCTATTAGGGTTAGCAACCTCAAACCTAAGTTCAGATTCACTTCCAAAACTCTCTTTCCAGGTGTCTTATTTCTCCAAAACTGTCCAAATTATTAAATAAAAAACAAAATTAAAATAAACCTTTAATACTCTGTATCTGTTACACGAGTGAATTTTTGTAGAAAAAATTCACTAATGAAGAAATCTCGATCTCGTACTAGGCACCCTAGAACTGATATATAAAGCTAACTATTGTCTAATTGAATTTGTTTTTTGTTTTTGTCTAGGAAATATAAATAGGGGTAGTGATTTATAAAATTATTATCTTTCTTTAAGTTTATTAAATTGTCGTTAAAAGTAATTTCAAATTCTTCTAAACACATTCTTTTATTACTTAAAGTTTCACAGTGTAAAATAGAAACAATACTAAAATTTATATTGTGGCCAGTGTCGAGATTATGTTCTGACAGAGCGCAAGTTATTTTTTGTAAACGTATGTCACTTTTCTGCTGTGTTAATATATCTTTAATGACTCTGCTTGTTTGGCCAATATATCTTAAACTACAATTGTTACATGGAATACAATATACCACTCCAGACACTTTGGAAATTTCATCCTTACTTTTGAGTTTACCAAAAATGTTGTTAATTGTTTTTGAATATCGAAACGTTATTTTAAAATTGGTTTTATCTTTAAATATAAACTTTAACCTATTGAGAATACTTTAGTGTATGAGATTGATATGTAAAAAAAGTTAGATGTTTCCGAACTCGAAATTATATGGGTCTTATGTCTGTCAGATTAATTTGATACTGTTTGTAAAGAGTGTCTTGTATTGTAATGGTGATTGTTTGAACAATTGTATAAAAGTTTATTAAGTAGTTTGGGAGGATAAGAGTTGTTAACAAAAATATTAAAAAGTTTTCTTAATTTTTTTTTTGGTGGAAAGAAGGATGGCATATATTTAATATTCTATTCTTTAAACCTAACAATGAATTTTCGCAAAAATTGTTTCAATAGCAAATATGCCTTTTAGTGAATTTTTACTAAAAAAAAATCACTAATAGAGAGGTATCAATGGTGAGACTTTGCAAACATGTTTTCAAATGAGCGCGCGCACTAGGACCCCTAGAACCCATATCCGGGGTCAGTTTCAATTTTTAGATGTTTATATATATATATATATATATATATATATATATATATATATATATATATATATATATATATATATATATAAACATCTAAAAATTAAAACTGACCCCGGATATGGGTTCTATAGGTCCTAGTTCGCGCTCATTCGAAAACATATTTGCAAAGTCTCACCATTGATACCTCTCGATTAGTGAATTTTTTTTAGTAAAAATTTGCTAAAAGGCATATTTGCTATTGAAAACATTTTTGTCAAAATTCATTACTAGGTATAACGACGCATTTGGTTTACCTGGACTTATCAATTTTTGGAGTAACCATTTGTGTGTTTTATTCAAGAAGCTGAACGTGAAATAATACCACTATTAAAATGATAATTGATTGATTTACACGTAAATAAATAAAATGCAAATCAAATAACTTTTGAGTAGGAAGACTGAGAACGTAAGTGGCCAGAATAATGCATTATCTTATTTGAATTTATTAAGCACCAAACGAATACGATATCTAGTTTCTTTTCTCTGTTCGAATATTGAATATTCTAATTTACTTTTCAGATCCCCTGAAATACTGTATGCAGCAGTTTCGATTGTGGATAGTATAGCAATATTGATTCACGTCGTATTTAGAAAAACGGTGCACATTCGTATTCAGGACATAATTTTACAAGCCGATAACTGCGAGAAGTTTGTTCCGTGTATTCTTCAAACGACACATTAAATTAAAGTTGAATTTGCCAACGTGCGTTTTTATATCTAAATGCGGAAAACTTTACCGACTCCAACAAGAATACAGAATAAAGAGGTCTTCTACCTACGTGTGGTTTCAAAGTTTGAAAAATTAGCGAATAACGAAATCGAGTAGTCAAAGACTTTGAAATGTGACATTGACAAATGCCTGTACTAAAAATTCTTTTTTAGCTCTCCGTGTGAGAACTTTTAATATCCTAGGAAGACTATGCTTCTCATAAATAAGCATATACCGGGTGTCCCACTGAGGATATTAGGGGTGATATCTTGCAAAATATAACACTTAAAGACCTAGAGACTTGAAGTAAAAAATCCCTATGGCTAAACTGAAGAAAAAAGATCAGAAAAATATGTTTAGGTTCTAAATTTCATGCAAATCGGGCCTATTTGCAATTGCAAAAGATGAGATTTGATAATTCTGGCAACCTATATTTAAGCTATAATTTTTAGATAACATTTGCAAGCAGATTTAATAATGCGTCAGACTGTTTCCGAACTTATTATGTATCTCCTGTAATAAGGATGGCTGTGGCTGAATTACGTAATAAATACCGATGTAAAGACTACTTCTCTGGCTTCACAAGTGTTTGTTTTCTTCGCTGTAACAAGTTCTGCCGCTTGGCGCTTTCATCAGGCAGGAGAAAATTCAATTTATTTCTAGGCATTCACGACAACTATAAATAAAATATCGTCGCTATGTGCAACGCTCCACTTTTTTTTACACACTAAAGTAATTATTTTTCTAAATTAACTGACGATAAAAAAATAGCTACATAAATTACTAATTTAACCCACTGTGCAAGGTAATATTGCATTAACATTGCAGAATCTTTTGCAAAGCAAGTGTAAGTTTGATAGATTACTTGTAGAAAGCATCCTGCAAGTTTGTTGCAAATGGCAAATCTTCCCCCCAGTGACTTTACATATGTAACTGTTTCTGTTGTAACGTTACTGCAAGTTTACTGTAGTGAGCTGTTACAAACTTTCTTTATACTTATAAATGTTACCTTACAGCAAGCTTCAATTTTAAAAAGACCTAGCAAAGTTGTAAAATTTAAACTTACATTTGCAACTTATCTGCAATTGTATATATTATACATACAGTGCAAATTTGTAACTTGTAATAATTCCAATTAATATACTTTAGCTTTTTTCAAAAATGCTCGGAGTCAGATAATATTCGCAGTTACAATCTTTTCAAAAATGTATTATACAATTTGTGTCAAATGTCATTGATAATTTTAGTAAATGACACCCTTAGATTTTTGTTAACTATTTTTAAAGTACACATCAAGCGATACAAAACCACCAAATTTCAAATTTTTAATTATAAATCTTGAGTTGAAAGCACGAAAAAAGTTTGTGTAGTTAATCAATAAATAAAATTTTTAAATCTGCTGGTTTTCTACAACTTCACATGTAAGAACTTTAAAAATAGTCAACAAAAACCTAGGGTTGATTTAAAGAAATTATTGATGAAGTCATTTTGTAAATATGGTACATACCGTATAGATTTTTTTAAGACTGCAACTTGAAATACTAACCAATGTGTCCAAGCATTTTTGAAAAAAAGAAACTGTATTTGATTAAATGAATTTATTTCAAGTTACAAACCAATACTGAATATATGTATAGGTGTATTTATACATAATATATATTTCTTGTAAAACTGTAAAAAATGACTTAAGACAATGTTACTTAGAATAAAATCTTTATTACATAAAAAAATTAAACACTTACAACATATTATTCATTTCTGCTGATAGATATATAGATTTTATTGACCATCAAATGTACATGGTAAGTCACTGCCTTTATAAGTACCGACTATAGTCACTAGATAGAGACAGTTAAGACATATAGCGAGAGTGCCCCTGTTTAGGCTAAAATGCAGTTTTAGGCAAAACTCGACGACAAAATAGATAACTTGAACTTGTGATATCGTTATTAATTGACCGATTTCAAACATTCTTTTTTCTAAATGAATACCAATTAATTGTTTTTGATATTGTTTTACCAAATAACTCTTAGTCGTCTAGGAAAACGTGTGAAACACCAATATCAAAAACGAAGTTTTCTGCAGCATTACTTATTTTGAGCGAATTTGTATAGCTTCTAAAATATATGGTAACATATGTGACAAAATCAAGTCAACATATCAAATAATATTGTGAAAAAAGAAATATCTAAAATGGTCAATTAATTCCGATTTTAGATTAAGTTTCATTAAGGAAACGTTAGAATATACAATGGATAAATCAAGCGCAGGGAAACGAATAT
Organism: Tillus elongatus; assembly: GCA_964006375.1. Taxonomy (NCBI): domain Eukaryota; kingdom Metazoa; phylum Arthropoda; class Insecta; order Coleoptera; family Cleridae; genus Tillus; species Tillus elongatus. The sequence goes on along the minus strand of OZ023262.1, from coordinate 102,995,417 downwards.
AACTTCAATGCCAAAATAGCCTAAATATGGCGACAGTCTCTGAAAGTGTTCACGCATATCTTAACTATTCCTATTGAGTAAGTATAATACCGTCAATGTCTGCGTACCTTCAGAAACATTGAGTTAAAATAAAGCAAAATTATGACTACAATGAATTACATATATATATATATATATATATATATATATATATATATATATATATATATATATATATATATATATATATATATATATAAAACGTCTGTGGCTAGTAGAACTTGCATTCCAAAGCTTTTCCTAACGCACACACACAGCCACACACACACACTACAAAGAACGAATACAAATAGTATATAACACTATACACATTAGTTTAGAACACCAATAACTTCCTTCAGCTTGGTTTTTTGTTTTATAACATCCACTAGTGCCTACTTTAATCTTGTTAGTTAATAACATTAGGTAGAAAATTGAGGAATTTGATTCGCAAGTAATCGAACATCTGCTTTGTTTTCTCCTTTTTGTGCAACCGTATTTTTAATTCACGCCTGCAGCTGGTATTGATGTTGCGAGCTTCACCATTCACTGGATATTTTGAATACATATACTGAAGAAGAACATGGCTCTTAGGGTACCTAAGTATCCCATTGGCCTCGAATACACCAGGGCAGCTTTTTCTTGGACCTACGCACATAATGTCCTTATTGCTCTTTTTTGCATGATAAACACATGTACCGCTGCTGACGAGTTAACCCATATGAATGTTCCATACGATAGAATACTGTGACAGTGTGCAAAACAAGCAATCCTGGCAGCTTGATGGGTGTTGTACTGTTCCAATGTTCTTATGATATTAATTGCTCTGGATGTGCCTTGTGCTTCCATAGGTCAATCATGTTTAACGTTTTAAAATGAATTGGTTTGACCAGGTAAGACATCTCCAGGCTGCTTCTAAGGACATAACAAAATTCGTATTTAGTAATTAGCTTTACTTTTTCGTTGAGTAGATTTCATAAAAAGAAACAAAAATATAAATAGGAACAGCCATTTTAGAATAATTTACAAATAGCGACATACCAAAATTTAATTATGATACAGAAAAGTGACAAATTTTATCAAATTCACACATGTATTTAGTATATAGCTGTTTTAGGGATTTTTACCTGATATGTTTGTCGATATACTCCATGTTTCATTATCCACACTCCAGACAACGAATTATTTAATTACACCAAAAATCTAACAATTCAGGCTACAATAAGATTGTCCAATCTTTAAAACTTCCAGAAAAATAAATAGACATAGATCACATAACAGCATATCATAAATATAAACAACAATCCGCCATTAATCATTATTGACGGGCGCTTTGTCACGAGTCAGTTCGATGGTTCGTTGTAGGAGTTGCTATGTTGCTATTGGACGCCGATGACATACGATCGAACATACATGAACCCGAAAACGGAGGGAATTGAAATAAATGTTTACTAATTAAAACAAACTTTCAGAAAGATTACAATTGTAACTTTACGTGAGCTTACAAATGGAGAAAAACAACAAGCCCGCAAAGGAGATATTACATTTGAAAGTTATTTTAAAGTTTCATTTGTAAGTTTGCATTGGTTTTTTGGCTGCAAACATTTAGAAATGTTGCAAACTTAACTTGCCTAATGGTAAATTATCTAACGTTGCGGTAAGCATTTGTAAGTTACCATGCTTAGTGGGAGGGCAACATTCAATAAAAATTACTGCAATAATATGTAGCAGCGTAAAATGCAATGTCTAAATATCACTTTATAACACAGATATTATTTTTTAACTAATAATTTGTGCTTCAGACAAATGCACATTTGAATAGAGATGATTTATAACCAGGATTTCACCATCAAAGTACCGACAACACAATTCGTTGGTGAAGTTTTCTTAAACAAGTTTTATGGCTTCTGATTAAAGGACAGCGCTTGAAGTACGAGACTGGACTGGCGATATGCGTGCTCTTTTTAGTACCAGAGGCCTTTTGCGTGTTAGACGCAGACAAAAAAGCACGTTAGCGAACACGACGGTCAGCTGGATGCAGAAGAACAGCAGAGAGCAGAGTCGGCGACGAACCATTCATTCGACGGTGCGCTCTGCCAGAGGCAACAACGTCATTCGGCAGCCAACCATAGACTCGGTCCTGAGCTCTAAAACTCTGTTGATGAACAGGCAGGGTGTGTTGTGTCTTTAAGGGGACAATTTTAACAAGCTTATTGATAAATTTGTAAAATACGGTTAAGTATCTGGCAATTAAGGGCTTGATTAACCTTAAAGACGGGTTTTCGAGAATAATAGATTTGGTTGTGAACACTGTTAAGCGAAGCCAGGCCGAAAAAATTAAAACGGTTGAATACGCTATTATTGAACACTAACCAGTGATACATTTGTAAAATACGGTTTAGTATTTGTGAAACTAGTGCCGCCATCGTAAAGACGAGTTTTCGAGGTTAGCTGACTATCTGAGCTACCAATTCTCGGAACTGTCTAAATTTTGGATGACTGGCTTAAATTTTCCAGAGTAGCAGGCTTTTTATGAAATTATCTGAGAGTTTAACGAGCAGTGGTGAAGTTTACTGCAGGTGTACGTGTTCTTTCGAAGGGTAACGACTTACACTTTTTTGCCTATAACAGGGCTTTCACCGACCACTACGTTTAACCAAAGTACCAATCACCTGTATACAGGGTGAGCATTCGACAGCTTTTTGGGCATACAGTCTGTTTGGGGACCATCCCCCAAAACTTTTTTATGGGTTCTTGAAACTTCTACGTATGCATTAACAAAACTTTTATATTTGTGAAATGTTAACTGAACTTTGATTAACGTATGATGTGTTTTATTGAACTAAGCGTTAAGTTGTAATGTATTTTGTATTTTGAATTGATTTATGTCTCACGATCATATTACCACTAATATCTGTAATTGATTATTTGATTGCAGATCTTTCGATAGCTATCGAGATGGATTTAAACAAACAAAATATAGACCGATGTAGGTAACGTCTTTATAGATACCTTTTATGTGATCCACTTCAGTTGAGACTGGACTCTAATTGCCAATAAAACATTATTAATGCCAACCGGTGTATATCACCGTCTATCTAAACTGTGAGTTTGTTAATCCAGGCATACTTACCTTATTAAGGCCTGTATTCGATTTTGAGGTCTGACAACTGATCTATGTTTATATATATATATATATATATATATATATATATATATATATATATATATATATATATATATATCTTTTAAACCATCTGTAAATTAAGTGAGTTTTACTGTCATTCATTTTATGGCTTCAAATTAAGGCGAAATAAATCTTGTTCAATTGTTTCTGTGGTGCATTATTATGTCTTATACCTCCAGCAGATTCCTTTTTTCCCAGTGCCTCAAACCTTAACTTACAGACGTACTAACATATAAAGTATTGGCTCTGGTACTTTGTATTAAAAGGCTAAAATAAAGATACAGAGCCTGACATCTCATTAGGTAGACTATGATAACTTGATTTCGTGCAGTTATGTAATTGACTTTGCCTAAAATTGTCTTTTAAATGTACCAGTGTTTGACCAGGGTCCGATTTTGAGGTAGCTGAGTGAATTCTGAATAACAATGATAGGGGAAAGGAGGGTGAGATTACGATAGTAAGCTCAAATATTTGTTTTCTCCCTGCGGTCATACCCAAACGCTCTGTTTTCTATTTTAGAAAAACCTTTATTGTTTTTGCTCCAACTAGTATTTATGCTGTTAAAGTATTCGAAAAAGCTACTAAGTTATTTTCATTTTTATAGCTTGATGTCAAATTCGTCATCTTACCCGCATATGCGGGTAAGATGACGGAGGGTGATAAATAACAGAAAACGAATACTTTCTAAGAAAAAGTTTAATTAACGTCACAGAAATCACAAGTATACGCTTTGCGCTTTGCTTCTGCCGAAGTGAGCCCAGTACACGCAGCATGAGCCCACTTCTGACAGAGGGAGCAAGCATACCAAAGCTCTTTTTTTCCTGCATCATTACAAATCAAGTAAATGTCTTCTTGATCTTCTGTGAAATGATTATCATCAACTTCTTACATATAACTAATCGATATGGACGAGTCAGATGATTCTCCATTATCATCAAATACTACTTTTTTGACTTTCTGCTTCCGCCTTCCTTTAATTTTCTTTTCTTTTTGCCTCTCAGCTTTTTTCCTCAAATTCTCTTCTCTGCTCTTTCGACTTTCTGCTCTTTTCTTTTCTTTGTTTACGTTGTCTGTTTCTTTGTCCTCTCAGGCGTTTTTTTAAATCGAACACCTCTTATATTATTGCATTTTTGCATTTTCCATCGAATGCATGTTTGTAAAAAAAAATTGATAGCGTTAATCGTTTTCGTGTTATTTCAATTGCTACATATTTTTGGCGCATATTAAAAGTTATGATACGGCCTTTTTACCAACATATAGCGGAGTCTCATGAAAATCACGCATTCAGAGAGGTTTTTGTTTATATTATTCGTTAAAAAAATCGAGGTCCGTATACAATTTTTGTGTGTTTCGGTAGAAATCATCATACAATTTTTGTAAAATTTTGGTAATTAATAATAAATGTTTAATAAGTTATTACAAAAAAATGTTTTTGGATTCTCGTGATTTTCATAGAATTTTTTTTGCAAATTTTGTCGAAAAGCTTTTTGTGAATAATTATATCTTGGTAGGTAGGTAAATAGCTTGAAGTTAGTTGGCCAGGAAAATCGGACAAGTTTTTTCGGGCACATTTAAAGTTTATTTTCGCAAAATTATTGTACCTTTTCAAACAATAAAATTATTTTGAGGAAATATGGTACATTGTTTCCACTAAATAGGTTATACTGGTAACCAAATTGGATGCCTGATTTCATTGAAAAAAGACATATTTGGTATTAAAAATATTTTTATGAAAATTCACTACCATAACGCACCTGCTGCGTCCAGACTTTTTTGTTAAGAATATATAAGAGAATATTATTTTGTAACAAAAAGTTTTCTAGCGACGCTAACAAATATGTATGACACAAATTGGAGATGGATTATTCTTTCCTACTATAAAGAACGTATTTATACCAATTTTCATAACAATAGGTGAAATACTTTTTTAGATATCCACCAAGAAAAATCCAAAATGAATTTATTACTTAGACAGCATAATCTATCCTATTTAATTTTGACTTTGGCAATAAGATTAGTTTGGCTGAATCGTAATATTATGACGGCAAAAATTCACTGCTGCTCGGTGTGCCACTAATTTCGGACCAGCCTGTATATATCGGGGCTGCTCAAAGTTAAGACGGCACTATTGCTAACTTTCTTATTATTGGAGCTGCGTGATCAGGCAAATCAGCAGACTTGTGGATTTTTGTGTACTGATTACGATGTTCTAAACTAGAGATTCCCAACCTTTTAGCAGTTGTGTACCACTTGACATTTTTAAAAACATCAGCGTACCAATAGGCCTACTTTATCTTCTAGGTTTAGATATTGATATATGAGCTATGGTTGTTAAACATTAAAAGCACACAATTCTAAACAATTAATTTAAATTCAGTCTAAAGCCCAAGATACTTTAAAAGCAGATATTTTTAGTGTTTCTTCCTGTTTGTCCATTATCAAACTTTCAATATCAGGGTCAATGGAACTTAGCTGACTCTTAAATCCTCTCCAATACTGATTTTCAATGTACAATAGTTCAGAAAACCCACTATCACACAAGTAACTGGTAACAAATGGCATCAAAACAGGGTAGCTGGTCGGAAAAACAAGGGGTATTCAGTTTTAGTTCCTATTTAAAAGTCAATTAAAGGTTTCTTTTGGAAAGTGTCTTTCATCGAAATATTACTAGTCATATAAATGAAGCACTGTTTTAATGTTGAGTCAATTGATAAAGTTCCAGAAAACGGAGTTCTTATCCAGTCAAATTTGGAATATCCTTCAGATAAATATTTATCAAAACCTACTTGAAAGGCTTGCAAGTGGACAGCAACCACATCTGTCATGAGAGATATTTCATTTTCTTCACTAAATGATGATGGAGTAGGAAAAGCAGACAGATCATTTTCCCGTGCTTGTGAGCGAAACAGAGCCAACTTTCTCTTGAAGGAGAATATTTTGTCATTAGCTGTTGTGTTTGGTCGTTGAAGTGCCATGTTCAAAGTGTTAATCCTATCAAATGTACCAGCAAGATATACCAATATTGATAACCACATTTCATCACTAAACAAGATCTTCATGTCATTTTTTTCACTTAGAAAGATACAAACTTATACCCTCAGTTCAAATATCCGAGTTGAAATTTTGCGTCTTGAACTTACCACCCATATCTTCCACAACAAAGAGAATCATCTTGAATTAAGAACCCTAGCCTTTAGGTTAATAACCTTCACAGTATCTGACGAAACGGAGTATAGAGTTTCTGGCATGCCTTTAGAAGGAAGTGCCTCGCGGTGGATGACACAATGCGTACTGTGACATCCGGGAGCAACTTGCTTTATTTTAGCTGCTAGTCCTGTCAATTTTCCTGACACAGCTTTTGTCCGATCTGTACACAAACCAACACACTTGGACCAGAGAATGCCAGCTTTCAGCACGTACAGGTTAATGACGTTAAATATGTGTCCAGCTGTAGTATTTGATTCATGTGGCTTGCAGAATAAAAATTCGTTGCTTACTTCTCCACGATAACCAAACCGTATGAATACAAGGAGCTGCACTATGTTTGTGATATCGGTGCTCTCATCTACTCGGAGTGGAAAATAAGTGCATTACCCGGTTGTAAAAACAATATTTCTTTTCAATACACGAAGACATGTCGTTGATTTGTCTTTCTACCGTGTTGTTCGATAACGCTATTTTTGAATTTCATTGGCTGTCTTGTCTTATAATACTGCTTGAACCATATCCCTAGCGACCGGCAGTAAAAAGTCCCACCAATTGTGTGAGGCTTTTCATCTTTTACAATTCTATAACTAGCCAGGTATGATGCTTTTATGAGATTAGCGTCAGTATTAACAAATTTTTTCATACATTGGTTCTCTTTTTTTAAATAAAACTTATTTTCTTTGAAATAATTATAATGCCTTTACCAATCAAATCAGAGTGCCGCTTTAAGAAGGAGGGCTAGAGTCTCGGTGGTTCGGAGGTAAGAACGTGCGCCTCTGAACCGAAGGATACTGGGTTCGATCCCAGGGCGCTACTTTAAGTTTTTCAATACAAACTGTAACATTAATATCAACCCAGGTTCTGAGATTGTATTTGAGCAAGTTGAATGTCTGCATGTTCCGCCCTTCGGAGGGGGCGTAAAGCCGTCGGTCCCGTGTCTATGCGATGTTGGGCACGTTAAAGATCCCTACCCTCCTTACAGAAAGGCAGGGGTTCGGCAAAATTTCCAGGATGGTGAGGTGAAACAAACAAACAAGAAGGGAGGCTGAGTAGCTAAGTGAAGTTTTGAACCTGCGATGAGCACTGATAAGTAAGATGAAAAATATAATTTTTTATCCTCTGATGAGGCTAACTTTGTTAGTAAAGCGATTGTCAGGTATTTAAAAAGATGTGTTGTGGTGATTTGGGTTCTCCAAGTGTACTTACGAGTGCTCATCGCAGGTTCCAATCTTCGCTTAGCTACGCTCAGAAATAATGGAGTAGTGTCTTCGCAAAATTTAAGATGTTAGTCCGATCAAAGTCCAAATTGCCTAATACATTGCACATGGGTATATTTCCGTATTTCTTATGAACACTTCGTATAAGTTAAGATGATGATATTGTGTGAATTAATACACTAGGTGACTCTTAATCTATTTGCATTCTAATATTTGCAAGACGGTCAGCAGCGTTTACACAGGCACTCCAAAAAGTCAGTTTTTTCATTTTTTGCACTCAAGTTGTGAACACTAGGTATAAGTTACGATTGTGAAACTTGCGGTTTGTGGCTTACAGATGTGACCTAAATCGAGAGAGATATGGGTTTGTCGCCACTTAAAGTGAAACACACTATATATATATATATATATATATATATATATATATATATATATATATATATATATATATATATATATATATATATATCGAAATTCACACAAAATAAACAACAAAAATTCAGCGCAGCAAATGTTCAAGTTGGGAGCAGTCATTATCTATACAAATTTCTAATCTCTGTCTTAAATTGTTTTGCACCTTCAACAACGTTGCGTCGCGTACAGAATTGAAAGCCTCTGAAATCCTTGCGCGCATGTCCTCCTTGGTTGTTGGTGGAGTCGCATACACTTTACCTTTAATGTCACCCTACAAAAAGAAATCTATTTTGGAAAGATCAGGAGATCTTGCTGGCCAAGGGGTTGGTCCACCTCGACTTATCCATCGTTCTTCAAAATTATGGTTTAAAAATGCTCTTACAGCTCCTGTTGAATGTGAAGGCGCTCCATCGTGTTGATACCACATTTCACCCCGGAGTTGATGACGAATTTCTTCTAACAGCACTGGTAGATCATTATTCAAGAAATTTAGATAACGCTCACCAGTGAGAGTCTCATCGAAAAAATACGGTTCGATTAAATACGGACTCAAAATTTCATCCCAAACGTTTATGGACCACCTATGCTGACGATTCACTGGCCACGAAAAATGTGGAATTATATCAGCATAATAATTCAAATTGTGCATGTTAATTCCTCCACAGTTTGAAAAATTTGCTTCATCTGTAAATAGCACTTTTGCAAACAATCCTGTTGTCCTTCTGTAAAGCTCAAATACAAAAATTCAATCTTTGCTGCTTATCGCTTGCAGACAGCTCTTGAACTTTTCTAACATGGTATGGGTAATATCTGTTTTCTTTATAACATCTTTGGACAGAAGTTTCACTGATATTTAAATTGGAAGCTAATTGTTGCTGGATGATATGTGGATTTTCAATGACTAAGGCTATGATGTTTACAGACGTCCTTCATTTAGAACAGTTTAGTTTCTTACGGGAACCCCCCGGCGGCCGTTCTGTGGCCCGGAGCCTGCGATAGGCATAAGTAGGAAGACAGTCTCTGTCGTCTTAGACAGGTGGACCGAGGAAGCAATGGAGAGGCACTGGGGATCGGTTGGTGGCTGCAGGCAGGCGAGGAACTTCGTGGAGGAGCCGGACAGAGATAAAGCTGTCTGGCTACTCGGAAGGAGTCGACCTACGCTTCGCCGCATCCTCGGGGTGCTGACAGGCCACTGCGCCCTTAGAAGACACCTCACATTGATAGGCGTAGAGAGGGATCCCATTTGCCAGGAATGTGGCGAGGATGAAGAAACGTCCTACCACTACCTGTGTGAATGCGAGGCTTTTGGGAGTCTTCGAGCAGAATTGTTCGGATGAAGGACTCTGCAGAGGAATCAGGTAAGTACCGTCCAATTGAAGACCGTCATGGCCTTAATCTCTAGGTCGAGGCGGTTTGGCGACGGAACCGAGGAAGAGTAGAGCATGGTTGCTGGGTTGCTGAGGTTGGCAAAAAGGGCCCATTGTGGCCTACTTGCTTGGCGTTGGCCTCCCCACCACTGCTACTACTACTACTTCTTACGGGAGCCCGATATTGTACACTGCCGTATGCATCAAAACGAGCTTTCACCAATATAAATGCTTTCAACTGAGGTTGTCGTCGATTAGGGTATTTCTGCCTATTCTCTTTGCTAAGGCAAAATTTCTATCACTTTCAGCAATCACTTACAGCATTGACATAAGCTCTTCAGTAAAAAAACATGCTGATATAAAAAAAGGGGGTAACTAAGAAAGCCGCCTGTCAATAATTTAGTTAATATTTCAAATGTCAAGTGGCTGTCAAAGCCGCCATTAGATTTTGAGATAAGTTTCATAAATACTGGAAAATGAAAAATTTTCTAATTAATGCTTTATATCTTTGAAACCGCTGAAAATAATGTCATCAAACGTGGTATTGCTGAAAAAGCCATAAAAATGAACATCTAATAGCGTTCTAATATACAGGGCGTTGCATTTGAAATTTTTGATAAAATTTAAGTTTTGTAAGCTGTATAGGCAGCTTACATTAAGAATTACCATGTCGCATTTTGTTATAGTGAGGAGTGTATAAAATTAACTCCAGTGAATATGCAGCCAAAACATTGTGCAGAATCAAAGTATTTACACACCAAACTAGATCAATATTTTTTAATAAACAAATGAATAACTCTGAAACGGTGGGGCCTAGACCCACTATGTGGGGTATCAGTCTGCTTGTCGCGACACCATCCTTTCAAAAATGATATAAAATACAGGGTGTTCTATTTAAAAAAAGGGAAGTTTGGTCTGCCACGGAGAAAATGAACACCCTGTGTAAAGTAAAATATTTTTAAATTACGGAGATGATTGATGGGAACAACTTTCAGTAAAACTTTTTTGATAAAACTGAGTTTAATGTAGAAAACTGGGCTTTTTCCGCGAAGTGGACCACCCTGTATATATATATATATATATATATATATATATATATATATATATATATATATATATAAGTATACTACGGAGTTCAGACCTCATTCGTGGGGTATAATCAAATTCAGAAACATAATAACATACTTATCGTCAATTTCCGATAAAAAGCTTGGGTTCATACTTAGACGGGGTAGATAATGTATGGGAAATGAAAATGACGGGAGAAAAAAAATTAAAATTCGAGATTAGAAAATGCAAAATGCAAATTAAATTGTTTTATCATGTGCAACAGTTCATACTGTCAAGTATAACTATGCATTATTTAAGTTAAAGGGAAAAGTAAAGTAAAATACATAAGAAACCCATCTGTTTAAAATGTCTAGAGCGAAACTAATAAGAGGTGCCGGTAGTCTTCACCGCCCGCGTGACATTCTGGTAGAGTAATCCGACATGAAATATTCCTTTAACTTATATTCTTACTTGGTAATGAGATGATAAACTGGTGTTGTATAGATTTTCCTCTCTCAGAGACAAATGAGTGCTGAAATTAAAAATATAATTATTTGCCTGCTGTTTTTAATTAAAAGTTTTCTGATGAAACCGCAATTTTACTATGTTTCACGAGAGTTTGAAACTTCATGATGTGGGCTTGTAAATAAATGCAATTTGGATTTAGATAGAGAACTGTAAGCAGGTCTATAAAATTATAAAAATATTATGATATAGTTAGATCTAGAGAGAAATATTGGGAACAAATAAACATACAGCAAATAAAAAGTGATTAAAAATATGATCAAAGAAAAGTGTAGGAAATTAAAAGTGCTATTGATGCAAAGAAATAGTAACGAAATGAAAAATTACATTTTTTGAAAAAGGATAGGCGGAATAAAAGTTACCAGCATGTTATAAAACTAAAGTATAAACCAGGAAAATAAAAAACAGCGATGGAAATATATTACTACAAAATCAAGACATTGATAAACACTGGAAAACCTAATCTTGGAGAGAAACAAACTATAAACATAGGAAGTATAGAGAAGATAAACCCAGCTGCTTCATTTTCATGACAGTACCAAAACGTATTTCAGTTGAGGAAGCTTTTAAAGAGTGCCAGCCAAAAGACCTAATGTTTAAGGAGCGGAGGATAATTTGAGGAATAAGCTCGTCGAACTAGGCGGATGTAGACATAAGTAACTTTGTAACTATAATTTTAATAACTCACAAAACTTAACAATGGTACTACTAACTAAATGAATGAATTTTAACTCGGACTGCTTACATCGTGAATCTTAATTGAACAGTGTTTTAATGTTTACATAATTAAATCACAAGTGTCGCGTTTTTACATCTTAAGCAATCTAAATTAACTGTCTCTTCATGTTTATCAATAAATACTACTTATAGTTTTTTAATCAGTTTACGTCCTTCCAAAATTGCAGACTTCAGCAGTCCTGCGTTTTTTGTACGCTGCAATTTTACCTTGTTTACTGTTTATATAATAATGTAATAATTTCAATGCCAATGTTATCGATACAATTATGACCTCTAATTATGTGCAATATTTACATTACTTCGTGTAGATAATTTTCCTCAAACTAATTTCACTTGTTATTTTACTAATCTTAATAATTATGTTTCTACAATTGCTACTACCCTTCTGCAAACCCTATTGTTCTCTTAACATTCTGCAGAGTCAACAAAAATGACGACTCGCTGGATAGCTCAGACCTGAATGTTTGATTTACCTTGACCTAAGTTTGGCACTCATTATAATATTCGAAAGAATGCTAATTTGTATAGTACCCAAGGATGAGAATTGAAATACTAATACTTGAATTAATGTAGACAACCCTAGGTATGTTACTGGACTTAATAATAATAAAATTAATATTTTTGGATACAATACTACGTATGATAATTGACATAACAATAAGTAAAACAACATAACTATGTATACAACTCTAGGATGGTAATCGGACTAATAATAATTAAAATAATATTTTTGAATACAACCATACGTTTGATAATCGATATAACAATAATTCAAATAATATAAATATGTATACCACTTTAGAATGATAATATAAATAATAATGATAAAATTAATAATTTTGGATACAACCCTACGTGTCTTAATCGAAATAACAATAATTGAAATAATATACTTATGTATACCACTCAAGGATGGTACTATAACTAATAATGATTTACATGATCTAATAATATATGCCTATTTTCTGGTGATGGGTTGGACACGTCATTTCGTCTTCCTTCTGGTATATCTCCTCCATTTTGTCTTGTGGTTGCTTCCCCTGCTTCTTACCATGGCTGCATGTGAGTTCCTTGTCTGTTACCTCTGTCATTGTGAAGTAACTGTGCCGATGATTTGAAGATCTGTCTCTGCTTTGCTTGCAGAACTCTTCCGACTCCACAAAATCCAGCCATGCCGACCCTGACTCGTTTTGGAGTGTTTTACCATTGACTTAATTTGACTACGCAGCGGCCATTGTTCGGTTGTTACCATGTGCCCTGCGTGTACTTTCTTCCTCTTAAACTTCCGTCTAAACCTGTGCTTCCATTGGCGAACATGCGCCTTATACCCATATACCTTATACTTTTGTTCTGTTCGTGAGCCTTACATTTTTACTGGATGGCGCTTGTATACTTTGTGGCCTCTGCCCATTTTAGCTTGTCCCTGCACCTGACCTCCATACTCCAGCCCAGTGTGTGTAAATACCTGGGTGGTTGTACTTCTTGCTGTTCTTACTGTACCCATTAACTGTTTCGTGGTTTCTTCCCTGGAAGCATTGGTCAAATCATTCTTTTACCTTTGATGTGGTCGCTGTTTCTTCTCCCCTTGGTTGACTCATCCAAAATTTGGGAATTTTCAGCTTGGCAATAATCTGAGATTTGTTGCTGGACCATTTTCTTAACTTGAATTCACCCAATTTGAACATTTTGTTGAGTTCTGTTTGTGCTACTTTTCTTCGTTGCTTTGGTTCCGTTCCAGATTGAACCTTCTCCATATAACATTCTTTATTTCCTATCTTCGTATCTATTGGGATTTTTTCTATTTGTACTACTGCTTGTTTTACTTCTTGTACCTCTTTCTTCCCCTTTATTATTGATGCCTCAAAATTTAATGAATTGCTCTCTCTACTTACATTAGTTTTCTTCGCAGTTGATTTGGCTCCAGATATGAGATTATCTGAATACATTTTTAAATTAACTATTTCCTGCTCGTCTTTGGCTTCTTCTATCTCTGGTACCTCATTACTTAAATTTAAATTAAATATTTCTTGCTCGTTTTTGGCTTCTTCTACTTCTGGTATTTCTTTACTCAAATTTAAATTAAATCTTTCTTGTTCGTTTTTTGCTTCTTCTACTTCCGGTATTTCTTTACTCAAATTTAAATTAAAACTTTCGTGGTCGTTTTTTGCTTCTTCTACTTCTGGCATTTCTTTACTTAAATTTAAATTAAACCTTTCATGATTGATCCTTGACGTTGTTTTTGGGTATAATTTCTCAACATCTATATCTATTGCCTTCTGGACTCGCCCTTGGGATGCTACCTGGTCCTTGAACCTGCCAGCGAAGATTGGTACTTTTATTTTCGGTAGCTTGGGTAACCTAGCCCTTACATAATGGATTGTTCGGTTCCTAATTGTTTCTGACAGCTTGTCACTAGCATTCTGGTAGCTTCGCCTTAGCGTGAAATATGCTTCATCTTCAATTTCTGATTCTCTTAGTATATTTATTTTAAATATGTTTTCTTCCAGTAATTCCCATTGTTTCTCTAATTCGTCTTGATTTCTTTCATAGCTGGAAAGTAGATTGTCATCATTTCTGCTTTCTCTAATATTTGCTTAAATTGGTTTACCATTATTTTCCGTTTGTTCTTGAGTTTCGTGAGTTCTTTGATGTCATTATGTACTTTTTCCATTTGTTCAATGTATCTAATTTCATAGTAAGGGTGTTCTAGTGGCCCTACTGCTTCTAAATTGTTTATTGATTTACTTATTGCCTCTTGGGCTACTGCCAGATTATTGACTTCCTCCATTCTGCTTCCTTAATTTTAATTGATTTAATAAATATTCGTAGTTTTGTTACCTTGTCTGATGCCTAGTTCTTCTTTTGATTTTGTTTATTGGTCGCCTGTGACCTATATTTTGCCTTTAACCCTATATTGTTGCCTTTGACCCTGTATATGTGCTTTATTAGACCTGACCTTCTTTTGGTACTGCCCTGGACGCTTCTGTCCTGACTTGACCCTGTATAGGTGCTTTATTGAAACTGACCTTCTTTTGGTACTGCCCTGAACGCTTCTGTCCTGATTTGACCCTGTATAGGTGCTTTATTGGAACTGACCTTCTCTTGGTACTGCCCTGGACGCTTCTGTCCTGATTATTTTTACTAAAATAAAAGGGTATTTGGAGACTTGGGTTAAAGGATGTTTGATAACGATATTTGATTTTTAGTGGGCACTGTATTTTCACTGGCACTGGTTACTTTTTCGTCAAAGGACCATGTTTTTCAACTACTCTTGGATTCGAAGGACCACGTTTAAGGAGCTGAGGATAATTTGAGGAATGAACTCGTCGAACTAGGCAGATGTAGACATAAGTAACTTTGTAACTATAATTTTAATAACTCACAAAACTTAACAATGGTACTAATAACTAAATGGATGAATTTTAACTCGGACTGTTTACATCGTGAATCTTAATTGAACGTTTTAATGTTTACATACTTAGGTTAGGTTAGGTTTGTATGTGAGTGGGCCATATCGGCCCTCCACCGCGACCTTAAGGTCTATTGTGGCTCACTCCTAAAGTCTATATTTCGCCCAACAAATCCAGCCTCCTGCAGAGGTCGATAATCTTTGTGGGCGAAAGTTGATCCAGGTCTTCTGGAGCAAGCTTTACCTTGCCAAAGAGCAGGTATCTAGTCCTGTCCGCTGCCTGACAGTAACACAGCACATGCTCTGCTGTTTCTTCATTCTCCATGCACAGCCGGCACTCGGTCTCCTGACCGACCCCAATACGGTGCATGTGGTGCCGCAAGCGGCAGTGTCCTGTATACAGGCCGACTAGAGTTCTCAGTTGTTGTCTGTTCAACTCTAGAAGCTTTTTAGCCCTTGGCTCAGACAGGCCATTTATGAAGGCCTTAAAGTGGGCTAATCCTGGAAGATTTTGCCAATATTGGATTGTCATTCTTTCTGTCCAGGTCTTTAAGGTGCGTTTTGCTGTGCGAGATGTTATCCTCAGCACCGGTTCTGGTCCAACAAAGTCACTCTGGGCCCCACTTTTGGCAAGCGCGTCGGCCGCAACATTGCCGTCATGGTCCGAGTGACCCGGTATCCAGACCAGCGACACCTCATTACCGCTGCCCAATTCGTTAAGGGCAGATTTACAACTCCATACCGTCTTTGAATTACACCGGTAGGAACCAAGAGCCTTTATTGCAGCTTGGCTATCTGCATATATCTTTATCGATTTGTTTGTGCACAGGTCTTTTAAACTTTCCCTTGCACACATCTCGATGGCATACACTTCTGCCTTGTGTATGGTTGCGTACTTGCCGAGGCTAGCTGAAAGTCTAGCATCGGTGCTGCCCCCATATGCGCTGGCTCCTACTCCCAAATTGGTTTTGGAGCCGTCAGAGTACCAGCAGAGGTCCGCTCTCAACAGGGTCGATTGATTCCGGTCCCAGTCCTCCCTTTCCGGGAGGACGATCTTGAAACACAGATCTCTGCTGATTTTTGTAGGCATCAAGTCTGAGACCATTCCCAGTATCCTGTGACAATCACTGTCATCAAGGAGACCGGACCCTCTCAGATTGACTTCCCTCGGCATGTTATCTGCCGTTTGTTTTAGTCTGTACGTTGTCCACCTCGCCACCCTCTCCAACCATATGTGAAGTGGGGGAATATTGAGGAGGACCTCCAGAGCGGCTGATGGTGCGGTGCTTATCGCTCCCGTTATCATCAGACAAGCTGGTCTCTGTAGATGAGCCAGTTTGGCCCTCGCGATACCACGAAGTACCCTAGGCCACCAAACTATGGCTCCATATGTTATCATTGGCCTGATAACCGCTACATAGAGCAAGTACATCTGTTGGGGGTTTGTTCCCCAGTTGTTACCACAGATTCTCCGGCAGGTCCACAGGGACAGTTTTGCCCTGCGGATAACGTTTTCTAACTGTATATCCCAGTTGAGCTTCTTATCTAGGATAACTCCCAGATATTTTGCTTGGTCCGAAAATGGAATGGTTTCTCTCATGAGAATAGGTGGTTTTAATTTGTCCAACCTTCTTCTTCTGGTAAATGGAACAATGATCGTTTTTCGAGGGTTCACAGACATCTGTTCCCTCCGACACCAATCATTGATTACATTTAGTGCTTACTGAAGAGTACTAGCCAGTTCCTCCTCAGATTTGCCTCTAACCATTATGACGAGATCATCAGCATACACCTGGACCTCAACCTCCCAGAGTTCGAGAATAGCCAGCAGATCGTCCACAAAGAGGGACCACAGCAGGGGGGATAGTACGCCCCCCCTAAGGACACCCCCTCGCAGCCCTGACGCCGACCACCTCTCCCCGCAACGAGGTAATAATGGTCCGATTGTGCAGCATGTTTCCGATCCAGCCACAGATGGTAGGTTCCACCCCCCTAGCGATAGTGGCCTCGTAGAGGGAGATCGGTAATGCATTATTAAATGCGCCTTCGATGTCGAGAAATGCCGCCACCGCAACCTCTCCATTTTCCAGAGAGTGTGTGATCTTCTCGACGAGGTTATTGAGCGCTAACTCAGTTGATTTGCCAGTTTGATAGGCATACTGGTGGGTATTTAGGGGGTCAACGGTTAAGATGTTCCCCCTAATGTGTCCGTCCAATATTTTTTCCAATCCCTTCAGGAGGAATGATGTAATACTGAGAGGTCTCAGTGATGTAGGTAGGAGGTCCTTACGTCCCAATTTGGGAATGTAAACCCCCCTAACCATCGTCCAGCTGGATGGAATGTAGTTCCAGGCCAGACTGGCTCTGTACAGCCTG
Organism: Tillus elongatus; assembly: GCA_964006375.1. Taxonomy (NCBI): domain Eukaryota; kingdom Metazoa; phylum Arthropoda; class Insecta; order Coleoptera; family Cleridae; genus Tillus; species Tillus elongatus. Next base: position 102,977,909 of record OZ023262.1, on the reverse strand, counting down.
ATAAGGTGAGGTAGGAGAATCTCCAGTCCCTTTTGTAGTAGGACCGGTACCACCCCATCCTCCCCTGGCGACTTGAATGGCTGGAAATGATTCACAGCACACTCCACTGCCGAGGCTGTTACTATTCGCCGAGCAACTCGCCAGTCCTCCCCATGAGGGCGTTTAAATCGTCCCTCAGCCGGTAGGACCTCTCCGTTGCTCAGGATCAGACAATCTGGGAAGTGTGTGTGTGCTAAGAGCTCTAACGTTTCTTTCCGAGATTCAGTAAAGGAAGACTGTTATCCTGACAGAATGAAGGAAGTGGTTTTAGAAAGAAGCATTAAAAAGGATTTAAAAGATCGCGTCTCCCAGAGTTCTCACAAGAAGAAGTAGAATACCTATACCAAAGAAACTCCCGACTATTGCAGTTTTCATCAATACACATCATCTATAATAATTAATCTCGAAGTTACAATTGGAAGCCCAAATTTTACCAGAAATGTAGGTGTTTTGCCATTTAATGATCTGAAATGGCCAATTTCTAGAGCAGATTGGTTGAAGGTTGGTTCAGTTTTCGCAAACAAGGCCTTCTAAAACTACTTGTCCAACTATAGTCAGTTTTCCTTGTACAACAAAGATACTTTCCCAGCTTTCCAATACACCACGCATGCTTTTGTTTTGTTATAAAGTATTTAATTTTGCCTGTTTAAAAATAATATAAACACTAGCAATATCTCTTGTCTGTAAATAAAAAAATTCAAAAATAAAAAAATATTGTTTAGTGTTGAAGAAAACTCTTTCTAACTATCTTTTATTAATTGTTGAGTAAATTATTATATATAAATGTGTATTAGTGAATTAAAAAAAAATCGCGCTCATTTGAATTTTTTTTTGCAAAGTCTCACTATCGATACCTCTCTATTAGTGAATTTTTTCTAATAAAAATTCACGAAAATCACTAATCAGGAGATCTCGAATCTTTTGAATTTTGAAAAAAATTCCTCAAAACAATGCGAACTAGCCCCCATAGAACATGGCAAATTTTAGACAAAGAACCTAAGGCAAATAGGCTATGTAGAGAACATGTCATAAGAAGAGTGTTTTACAAGCCCTTAAGTTTAATCTTGAACCGTCATTGTCATTGATTTGATTAAAATATTTCCAGAAAATTCATTTCAAATAGACTTTTTCTCTGATGCTTTACCACTCGTTTTAGTTTTAGAGTTTATGGTTTAATTGCCTATAATTTTTAACAAACGTTCGTAGAAGATATTCGCTAATGAGGAGACTGCGACTTTTGAATTTTAAAAACATGTTTTTAAATGAGCGCGAACTAGGTACCCTAGGACCCACATCTGGGGTTAGTTCCAGTTTTTATCTGTTTACATATATACAGGATGGTAAAGCTCAATATTACTGTTATTATACAAGACACGAAAAACAATGTTATACGTTAATCATAGGGTAAAAATGATTTCGACAATCACAGGTGGCCCATAAGTTGTTGGCGATACAATTCGCATATATCAAAAATTGTGATACAGCGTTTTTACCAATAGAAAGCGGAGTCCCATGTAAACGACGTGTTCAGAGAGGTTTTCATTTATATTATTGCATGAAAAAAATCTAGATGCCGTATACCGGGAGCTCTCAAATAGTAACTGAATTAAATAAATCAAACTGTCGCAACTCAATTGTTTCAAATAGAACAGCCTGTATTTTGTGCTTCAGCAGTAAAGGGCATAATAATAAATGTTTAATGAGTTATTGAAAAAAAAAAAGTTTTCAGAGTTTCGTAAACGAATTCTTTGTAAATTTTCTTGCAAAAATTTTTTTTGGAGTTTTGTCGAAAAGCTTATTTAATGAAATATGGTACATTGTTGCTACTATATAGCGTATACTGGTAAACAAATTTGGTGCCTGCTTTCATTAAAAAATACATCTACTTTTATTTATTTTTTAATGAAAAGTCACCACTATAACGCACTTGCTGCGTCCAGATTTTTTTGTACATTTAAGTTGAACTAGTAGGTTCAAGACTATGACTCAACTGGATGTTGAAAAAATACAAATCTCAGGAAATTATCATTACAGAAAACGGTTATGCCGATAGAGGAGACCAACGATAAAGAAAGAGTCAATTACCATATATAGGATGGAGCATTGAAAACGAAACAGACTGAATTGCGTCCAAAGAAATGTTTTTTTTTAAGAAACGCTGAAACACGTCAATTTTAATATTGAGGGGGACATGTTTTGACATAAAACTCAACTTTGTCACATCAACCCCTTAAGGGTGGTGATAACACAACCCTTATATTTTACATAGGGAACATGGATCAAGTGTTACATCATTTGAAAGCTCTTTCTTTTTTGAATTCAGCACACCAATTTTTTTGGAAGTTTTATCAACTCGTTTAAAAATTATTGACAGTTGAAGATGCAAAAACGCATTTCACTCATTCCGATAAGAGATGTGCTGATATTCAATGTTTTGTTGGTTTGTAAACAAAAAATTGACTATCAGAACATTTCCTATCGGAATGAGAGAAATGAGGTTTATTATTTCAGTTTATCGGTCGGTTTGATACTTGATACCGAAAATTAATTTCACAATGGTGTATTCTGTAGAAGAAAGAGTTGAAATAATTACTATTTTTTTCAAAAACGATGCCTGTGCCAACCGTACCGCAAATTTGTTTAATGAACCACATCCGAACAGACATGTTAACAGAAAATACATTTTGGAGTTAGTTGCAAAGTTTCGACACAGTGGTTCAGTAGCCAACAAAAAACGGGATCCTGAACGTGAATTTTTGGTTATAAATGAGATTACTGAGATTGAAGTTTTAGGACAAATTGTTGCAGACCCAACTTTGAGCACGAGAAAATTGGCCACTGTTTCAAATATCAAAAGAAGCGAATATTGAAGCATCATAAATTTCACCCGTATAAAATTCATCTTGTGCAACAACTGAATGAAGATGATTTTGATCGGCGGCTGGAGTTTTGTGAAGTTATGACTGCACGAATAGTTGATAAGGGGAACTTTCTGTTCAATGTCTGTTTTTCAGACGAGTGTACGTTTTTATTAAACACTACAGACAATCGTCATAATTGTCGATATTGGGCAGATAATAATCCAAGAAATTTTCACGAAGTCCACACTTAAACTCCACAGAAATTGAATGTCTGAACTGGCATTTTTGCAGACCGTTTGATCGGACCAATTTTTCTTGATGACAATTTGAGTGGCGAAACGTATTTGGAGTTACTAGAGGATATAGTTTACCCTCTACTAATTGACATTGTTGAAAATGATGATGCTGACCAAGAAAATCAATAGTGTTTCAACAAGATGGAGCTCCTCCGCATTTTTCCCAACGTGTTAGGGAGTTTTTGAACATAGAGTTTCCAGGGCAGTGGATTGGGCGTAGTGGTGCTATTGAGTGGCCCCATAGATCACCGGATTTAACTCCTTTAGACTTCTTTCTATGGGCCCATTTAAATAGTAGAATTTTTGCAACAGAATCGGAGTCTCTGGAAGCATTACGATGACGCATTGTTGAAGAATGCCGTCTAATAACTCTACAAATGCTCTAGAATGTCAGAGCTCGTTTTGAACAAAATTTGTACTTTTGTATGGAAGCTGGTGGTCAACAATTTGAACACTTACTTAACTGAATAAACATTTTTGAACGTTTGGTTTTGTTTTTTATTTATTTTTTTAACGAAAAATTGACTAATTAGTGCATTTCTTATCACAATTAATGAAACACGTTCTTGCAACTCCAACTGTGAATAATTTTCAAACGAGTTGATAAAACTCTAAAAAAAATGAGTGTGCTGGATTCAGAAAAAAAGAGCTTTCAAATAATGTAACACGGGACCTATGTTCCCTATTTAAAATACAAGGGTTGTTATCACCACCCTTAAGGAGTTGATGTGACAAAGTTGAGTTTTATGTCAAAACATGTCCCCCTCAATATTAAAATTGACGTGTTTCAGCGTTTCTTAAAAAAATAATTCTCGGGACGCAAATCTGTTTCGTTTTCAATGTGCCACCCTGTATACCAATTTACATTATAGGGTGAGTTATATTTAAATACGTTCTTGTAAACTAATTAAAAAATCTTCTATCGTGTGATTGTCTCAACGCTTTTGTAACAGTAATCACATAACCAAATTTGATTATTTTCAGTTGTACCTGCAAAACGTTTTGGATGCCATTCAATTAGATAAAGTCAACGTGACCAGTTACACGTCCTGGAGTTTCATGGATAATTTCGAATGCCAGGATGGATACAGATAATGAACATTTAAACAATATGCCTATTCTTCTAACTATATTAATAAACTTAGCGATACAATCCAGTCTTCCTGTCACCACGACAATGAATTGGCGTGCTGATTCTCCGTGTGCCCTTTTATTAGACCCTTTTTATATAACTGTTCTTCAGCTAAGAGCTCTATGGGAATGGTGCCTGCTACGACTTGTATTGCCTTCGTCTATACGGTTTGTTAGCCATTGTGTTTCTAGTTGCATTTTTCTCCCCACTCTTTCTAAAACTGCCGTGTAAACTCGTTCTGTAGTCCATTTTTTTCAGAGGTGCGCTTCATAAAGGGTGTAAGAGTTCACCACATTGGACAGAAATAGTCAGTTAGTCGTCTCAATTCCGCGGACATTTTTTTGCCCTCTTAGCGGCGTTTCCAATATGCATGGTTATGTATATCCATATTGCGCCGAAGTATACAAAAATGTAACATTAAGTCCTTTGCAAGACGCTTTCCGGAAATATCACAAGGCAACTTTTCACCAACACAAAAATCTATTTAAACATATACACTGAACGGAGTTTGATTAATTTTTTGTAGTCTAGTTTCAAATTTACCAAAACAATTTTGTTTTCATATTTCATTATATTAATTCTAAATAAAAAGAATACAAAACTGAAAATGATTCAATATGATTGACTAACAAAAGTCTGGATGCAGCAAGTGCGGTATGGAAGTGATTTTTCATAAAAATGTTTTTAATAGCAAATGTCTCTTTTTTATTTAAAGCAGGCATCAAATTTGGTTACCAGTATAACCTATATAGTAAAAACAATACTTTAAGATACTTCATCAAAATAACTGTATTGTGTGAAAATGGACAAAGAATTTTCGAAAATAAACTTTGATGTCCCTGAAAAAACTGGTTTTCTAGCCAACGAACCTTAGGTTAATAGCAAATTGAGTTATTGAAATGTGAAACATTTAATGAAAATTCTCTACCACAACGCACTTACTGTGTCCAAAATTTCGATAAAAAAATGCAAGAATATAAGGCAAATGACGGTTGAATCTGACAATTTTTCTCATTTCACTTCACTAAAAATTATACAATCTGATCTAAATACGGATAAGTACACTTGGAGAACCCAAATAACCACAACATATTTTAAAGACCTGAGGATCGTTCACTAACCAAGTTAGCGTCATCAGAGGATGAGTTCTAAATATTTTATATCCACAAGTCTATTTATATTCTTCTGTAGTCGGTCACTAACGATTTAGGGAGGTTCAACGACAAAAAAATTAACCTATTTTGTGTGTCGGAAATATCTGAATTGTTTTATTATCTATCGCACGTGCTTCTGCCGGTATTTCTTGTAACATAATCTATTAGGAGACTACGCATAGGTGGCGTATATATATATATATATATATATATATATATATATATATATATATATATATATATATATATATATATATATATATATCTTGAAGCTGTCCTAATTGTATAACATTTTTTATTAATTTTAGATTCTGCTCGTTAACGTGGTGATTACTATCTCAAATATGTCGGGCAACGGAAGATCTATCTATAGTACCTAGAGTATCTTAATTGTGCTGACAAATTGATCTTTGAACCTAATCTGAGTGGATATTTTTGTTTGTCCGACGTATTTAAGATCACAATCTTTACAACTTATTTCATAAATCCCGACATTTTGGCACTAGTCTCCTTGTCTTTTGGGTTACCTAGCAGGTTTTTTAAAGTATTTTTTGTCGTAAATGTTAATTACAAATTGGCTTTTTAAAAATGCTATCTAGAGCCCCCGTGATTCGAGGTTCAAATGGTAAGCAAACAAAGTTTTTTTGGCTTTCTGTCTTCTAAAAGTCGTTGACTCCGTTAATATTTTCTGGTCTTCTGTTTGTTAACTAATTTCTCCACTAGGCAAGCAGTGTATCCGTTACATTCGGCCACGTTCTTAATATACTTTAATTCTTTGGTATATCTATTCTTACTCAAAGGGAAATTA